>JASDQU010099849.1:334810-355837 GCA_032191745.1 Picea mariana
GAGATTCTCTCACTATCCTCCTCAGATATCTTCTAGAGTGCTCTTCCTCTAAATCAACTGATCACTTCCACACATCCCCTCCAGATCCAACGTCTTGGATTCAAACCGCTCTTTGTGACTTCGTGAAGATCTCTGTTTTCTCTTGGAAAACCTCCCAGATCTCCTGATCTCCTGCCACCAGGCTCCTCCAGAATATGGATGATTTCACAGTCTTCAAGACTTCGACAAGTCTTCAACCTCCTTTCACACTTAGCGCAATTTATGCTTGAGACTTAGAATGTTCTAGGCCTTTCCTCTTCTTTCCTTGCAAATTTTCGTGCTAGTCCGTATGAGACTTTGCTCAGCTTGAAACCTTCGAGGTTCTCATTTCCTCTGCATCCTTCACTGGAATTTCTCATGCCCTCTCAAAAACTTTACTCCCTTCCTCTTGAGCTTGTAAGATGAACTTATAGTAGCCTAAGCGCACTCCTTGCACTCGACTAATATTTTTGACGGCTTCTCCCTGAGCCCTTCCAGAAGTCTTAAGGTATCTCCTTTCCTTTGTCAATGCGCTCTTGTAAAGCCTTCCTTCGTCAAAGTGTTCAACAATCCTGGGGTTATCTTAAGGATTACAACACTTCAGAATGTGTTTCTCTTGTACACTCTCGTACTTTATATATTCCCTCATGGAAGAGTATTACAAAGTATTTAGCAACTCTGTGATGTACTTCCTCCTACATAATATTTATTTCCAAGGTACCCAACCACCTTGAAATTTCCCTTTGATTCTATGAATTATCCTAGTGTTCCCTCCTAACAGCTTCTCTTCTAACTCAACTGAGTTCAGAAATGCACTCCTTGCATCGACTCACATAGTTTTTTCCCTCTGTTGCACACTCCTTACACTTAGCCTTGAGAACCAGACTTAATCGAACACACTCACAGATATAAAATTATAATCCTATCCCTACAGACGATTTCCAACATACATCTACAACATACACGCATATGAATGACATTCACAACAAAACATCCATTACACAGAAATTAGCAAACAAGAAAATCTGTCCTTTTTCTATTAATGGTGGAATATCCATTACAATATATGAGTCTGAACTACAACTAAGTCTTGAATATTTGTTTTTCTCTCCCTATCTCCTATGCATATCTATGATTTATCTCTACTGGCAACAATACAAGATTTTATACAATAGGGGCTCGACGAGATTCCCTCTAAGATAAGTTAGTGGTGTCTAATCACCATTCAAAACACCTGTCTAATGGGTAGATTACAATGATGGAAATGTGATACAAATCAGATGCAGAACCCTCTTACCATCAACCACTTAATGGAGACCTCATCTACAGCTTGTGTGAAGGCACAACTTGGTTCTTCCAACCTATCAACATTAATTTCCTTGATCACAATTTAGATTCCTGAAGGAAAAATGAGAGGGCGATGCCTCTCCTTTCTTTGAATGTGCACCACTCGTGATAATCTGCTGGTGCATGCTGAGGTATAACGATGCTCCTACATCATACTCCACGACTATGAAAATTCATGAGCTCCTGCTCATGAGCTTCCCAACTCTGTTGAAATCCTCGTGGATCCCAAACTTTCTCCTGAAGCTATCCTCCCGCTCCTTTTCTTTTCTTCTACTACTGCATATTCTTATTACCTGCTACTCATGTAGGTTCCTTCCTATCCAACGTCTCCTTACTAACCGCTTCTTCTGCTGACCTCAACATCAACCTCCGTATTTACTCTACAGATTCTTCTAGCTGCTTCATTGAATGGTTCACCTTGTGCAGTCTACTCAGCTGCAAATCTTCATGTTGATATATGGGTGGATTGTCCTAATATCCTATTCTGATTTCATCCATTGTGACACTTGCTGGCCACTCTATTGTAGACTCCAATTCCATAGTCTTACTACTAAATTTATGTTCAGCTACCTCCTATGACAGACTAACTCTTGTCAGTTCTTCAACTGGTCCCATTCTAACTCTCTCTAGTTGCAACTCATGCTGGCATGTCTCTTCTGGCATGGCTATCTCATGGCGTCCACCTTCTGGTTCCAAACTTTCAAACCAATCCTCTAGTGCCTTTAACTCCATTTCCCACTGAGTGAGTAACTCAACTGGGTGCTCCTCTTCCATTGGGACAAAATTCATTATCTGCTTGTTATTCTCCAAGACAGTCTTAGCTTGTTGTCCTTCTATTGCATCTGCAACATCCATGCTAACCTCTCCTCGATTGTTTGGTAGGAATATCTTGACTCCTCCAATGACCAGAATGCTCCTCTGATCCTTCTCCTCTATGATGAAAGTTTCCAACTTGTCATCATCTTCATTCACACGGCTTGCAGTTCCGAATGAATATTCATATGGATGAGGCCTTTCTTCCTTCTCCTCTCCATATGTCAACACCCCTTGCTGACGTGAACTCTCAGATGAGCTCATTTCTTCTCCCTTTCCAACTTGGAAATTCGAGATGTCTCCTCTTCCCTCCTAGTAGTTTACGATATCAACTGGCCCCTTCACATTGCCCACCTGGAAACCTATGAGCTTCCTTTGAGATCTCTTTTCCTAGCCATTAGGGATTTCAACATATCTCAACCACCTTTTTAACATCTATTGTTGCCTTTGGGCCAAAAAATTTGGAACAACCCACTTAGTTGTCCTTTTCAAAGGCCACTCATATCTCTAGTGCATTCTTGCCTCATGCTTCATCTTAAATGCTAGCCTTTCTATCTGTGCTCAGATTTCACTGAGCTCCTTGTCCATCTCTGCTTTTCTTTTCTCTGGGTAGACTTCTCCTCGACCGTGCTCATGAATTTCAACAACCATATTGCATCACCCTCATCCCACCTGGTTGTTTACCATCTGCTGTACACCTTGCAACAATTCCATAGAGTATTACACTCTATCTCCCCTCACCTGATGTCTACAGGAGAATTCAATCTTTGACTCTACTGTATCCAAACTGTCTCCTTTTCCTGAAACAATTTAAGGCTCTGATACCACTCTGGCACAGACCCCACCTCCTTCTTTCCTTCTGTAATATACCATATATAAAAAGTATGCAAAACATAAATAAAATGCTAGAAATGGCAGAATGACAACAATATAACCAGAACAATCACCACAATAGCACTGAAATGATATAAGAATAACAACATAAATAACACTTTGATTCTTAAAGAAATGTTCACGGGCCTCTTCGAGGGGGAAACCTCCAATTCAACAGAGATCTATTACAATAATATCTAATCTAGGGTTCTCATATCCTGGACTCCTATTTATACTAAATATGTCTCTCAAAAGAAGCATCTAGAGGAAGCTCCTTCTAGAAGAGGAAGCTTCTATTAGGTCTTCTTACATTTGACTTATTCTATTTTATTGAAAGGCCTTATTAATATTGACCTTTATTACATCCGAATATATTGTTCTACCTATGTGTGGGTTAGGACCCTAACATGTCTGCCCCCTTAAAAACAACCTTGTCCTCAAGTCTTGAGATGTGGAAATTGCTGCAGAATGGTAGCTGGTTCCCAATTGGCATCTGCTAGAGTTGTATCTTTCCATTGGGATAACACTTCCTTGATGGTTCTCTGACACAGGAGATGCTCATGCTATTCCAAAACATCTTGTGGTTGTAGCCAAATGGATCCTTCTTTGGCTAACTCAGGAAGGTTGGTTTGAATTTTGCACTTAGTTCCAATCACCTTCTTTAAGCACGAAACATGAAAAATAGGATGTAGCTTATAATGACTGGGAAAAGATAACTGATAGGCCACCTATCCCACACACTTGAGAACTATATAAGGACCATAAAATTGGGGTGCTAGCTTCTGACAATGCTCGACCTTGAGGGAATTTTTCTTGTAAGCTTGCAGTCAAAGAAACACCCGATTCCCTTTTGCAAATTGACGTTCAGAGTGACCTTGATCTGCTTGTTGCTTCATGCAATTTTGTGCCATGACCAAATGATCTTTGAGGGTATGAAGAATAGCCTCTCGAACTATAAGTGTTTGGTCAACCACCTAGACCTTCGAGACACTAGGTAAGTATGAGAGAACTGAAGGTTGATTTTGTCCATATATCACTTCAAAAGGAGTCATGCATGTAGCTATGTGGTATGAAGTGTTGTACCACCATTCAGCTAGGGGTAACCATTGAGCCCACTGATTTTTTTTTTCTAAGGAAAAACACCTCAAATATGTTTCCAAACACTTATTGACAACTTCTGTTTGACCATCAGTTTGGGGATGATAAGCTATGCTGAGATGCAATTGGGTGCCTTGTATCTTGAATAGTTCTTGCCAAAAAGTGCTGGTGAAAGTTGGGTCGTGATCAGAAACAATAGAATGTGACATGCCATGAAACTTGAAGACTTGATCCATGAAAAGTTGAGCTACCATGGATGCTATAAATAGGTGTTGACGAGCATAGAAATGAACATACTTGGAAAGGCGATCAACAATCACCATGATGACTGATTTATTTCCCAATTTGGGTAAGGCCTGTAATAAAATCCATAGAGATATCCCTCCAAATAGCAGGTGGAATCGAAAGCAGTTGTAGTGTGCCCAGAGATTTGACTATTTCACCCTTGTTTTGTTGACACACATCACATTCAGCTACAAAATTATGAATGCCTTGTTTGATGCCATCCCAGAAAAAAGAGTGTTTGACCTTGTCATAGGTTTTGGTAAACCTGGAGTGCCCAGCTGTGGGTGTAGCATGAAGCTCAGAAAGTACCATGGGTTTAATTTTGGATTATTTTCTTAAATACAAATGGCCTTTGTATCAAAGATCATCATGGAACCAAGAGTACCCTGGGGAAGCTGGAGCATTGGAATGCAATTGTTGGATCAGTTGTGAACTTTTGGGATCATGTCGCCATTCCTGGTGGACGGCTTGGAGCCAATATGGTACAATGAAGGAAAGAGAAAAAAGGGATCCATCATCTTCATACTTTTGGGAAAGTGCATCTGCAACCACATTGTCTTTTCCTTTTTTGTAAATGATCTCATAATCATATCCAAAGATCTTGGTCACCCATTTTTGTTGCTTCAGGGAGGAAATGCGTTGTTCCAGAAAATACTTGAGGCTTTGATGGTCTGTCTTGATTTGGAAGCATTTCCCCAATAGATAAGGGTGCCACAGATCAACGACATGCAAGATAACTAACATTTCCTTTTCATAGATTGATTTGCCCAGATTTCATTCAGATAGTTGCTTGTTGGTAAAGGCCAAAGGCTGACCCTCTTGCATAAGGAAAACACCAATTCCTTCCCCTAAAGAATCACATTCCAAGACAAAGGTCTTTGTGAAATCAAGAAGGGATAGGACTCAGGTGGTGCACATGGCCATCTTCAAGGTTTGAAAATCTTGAGCCGCGACTAGAGTCCAAGTGAAAGAGTTATTTTTTAAGAGTGCAGTGAGAGGTGTTGCAATATTTCCATAGTTCTTAACAAAATTGCAATAATAACCTGTTAAGCCCAGAAATCCATGCAAGCGTTTGAAAGTCTTTGGGTGAGGCCAATATTGCATAGCTTCAATATTTTTAGGATCCACCCTGATGCCATCCTTTCCAACCAGATGAACCAAGTACTCGACTTCTGAGGCGCACATTTAGATTGTTTCAAGAAAAGTTGGTGCTGAGAGAGTAGATGGAGAACTTGATCCACATGGGAAAGATGGTTTGTCCAAGTTTTGCTATAGATGAGGATATCATCAAAGAAAGCTAAGACAAAATGAAGGAGAAAAGGATGGAAGACATGATTCATGAGGCTTTGGAAGGTGGAGGGGGGCATTACACAAGCCAAAGGGCATGACCAAAAACTCATAGTGGCCCTCATGAATTCTAAAGGTAGTCTTGGGAATGTCTGCCTCTTTCATATGTATTTGGTAGTAGCTAGAATGAAGATCGATTTTAGTAAAGAACTAGGCGCCACTCAATTCATCCAAGAGGTCATCAATGATAGGGATGGGAAATTTTTCTCTAATGGTAAGTTTGTTGAGGGAACAGAAGTCAATACACATTCGCCAAGAACCTTCTTTCTTCAGGACCATGACCATAGGATAATAATAGGGGCTCGTACTAGGGAAGATAATTCCTGCGTTAAGGCATTCCTAGACCATTTTCTCAATTTCATTTTTTTGGGAAAATGGGTGACGATACATATGGATATTGGGAGGAAGGATTCCTAGTACAAGGGGAATGGAATGATCATGAACACCATGGGAAGGAGGGAGTCCCTAGGGAGTGGAAAAAACCACTTGATGTTTAGAAAGGATGGATTGGAGGTCTTGCAGCACCGAGGGTGTCTTTGTTTCTTGTATGGCGTGGAGTTGTGAAATAACACCATAATGACCTTTTTTGAGAAACTTTTCCATGCGATGGGAGCTAATGATCTTAGGTGAACTGACGGTGATGCCTTGGAACTTATATTTTTGGTCCTGTTGGTCAAATTGCATGGTTAGTTTCTTAAAATCCATGAGAATGGGACCCAAAGTCCTTAGCCAGTCTGTACCCAACAAAATATCACAACTGCCCATGTCGTTAGCAAACATATGAGATTTGAGGTGGTAGTCACCAATTTGGAGACACACATTTTCACAACGCCCTTCACATTTCATGGAGCCACCATTGGAAATCATGATTTGGAAATTATTGACGACATGGATGTAACAATGAGTTTCTTGGGCAATGCGACGATGAATAAAATTATGGGTGCTTCCACTATCAACCAGAATGATGACCTTCCTATGCTTGATGTAACCGATGAGCTTGAGGGTTTCAGAGAAGCCAGTGAGATCATTTAGGGAAATGACCGGTTCTACTTCAAGAGGATCTGAGGGAGGGGTTATGTTAGTGGTTTCAGGTGACTCAGACACAAGGGGAGTTTCAACATCCTCTTTCTAAATATCCTCTGAGATGGCCATAAAAAGATTTTGTTCCTTACACTTGTGTCCTAAGAAATATTTGTCATCACAATTATAATAAATGACTTTGATTTGGCATTCAGCCATTTCAGCCCTGGTCAATTTTTGGATCTTTAGTGGAGTAGAGGGAGTAGCGGGATTTATTGGTTTAGTGTGAGGGATAAAGGATGGTTTCCAGTTTTGAGAAGATACAACCTACTATGATTATTTATCTCTTTTAGTAGCCTCCACCCAACTCTGATGCCTAGCCATGAGGACATGGGCCCGAATCTCATCCTTGAGGCCACCGATAAACACTCTAGGAAAAAGGCATCAGACATGCCCTTTGTCCGAAAATCCAGGCGCTCAAAAGAAGCTATAAAGTATTCCACTTTTCCTGATTGTTGTAACTTTGTCAAATGGCCCAAATGGTTGGTGTTAGTATCAAAGCATTCATAAAGCTCTACCAAAAATTGTGTCTAAGCAATATATCTTTGATGGGAAGTTTTTCTCCATTGCCACCATTGCCAACGTTCTTGATCTAGATGGAGAACACCATACCGGAGTTTGGCCAAGTCATTTGTATTGTCATATAAAGAGAAATAATGTTCCATTTGGGTTACCCAACCAGTGGGATCCGAGCCATCAAATTTGTTCACATCCACTCGCGGAAGGCGCAGGTCACGTTGAAAGTGATGGTGCTGAAAGTTAGAGGAATTTTCAACTTTAGTATCTGAAGGTGGGTCAGATAAAGGGTTATCTGTAGGGATATGCATATTGGTGCAGAGCGTCGAAATGACAGATTCAAGTTGGGTAGTCAGGTCTTGTTTGATTTCCTCCATTGAGGACTGCATAGATGTATTGAGGGCAGAAACATTGGCACTGAGTTGTTTCACTTCTTGTTGGGTCTTAGTGAAATAAGATTGCAAGGTATTGAAGAAAGCTTCCAGGTCTTGGCTACATGTATGGGCCATGAGGATGAGGAAACCGAAATGGGGTGGGTGGGGTAAAATTTTTTGTTGAAAAATGATATGTATGAATGTGATAAGGGCGAAGATATGAATCCAATGGAATATGTCTCAAATAATGGTGTAGTAATGAAATACTGTAGTAATGAAATACTACAGTAATACTAGGCTGAGTTATACCTGCGGAGTTATACTCCGGTCTGAAGAATACTACAGTAATGAAATTCCCAAATGCTTAACCAGAAAGAAATGTGTAGTTATTTGGCAATCCGAACACAGTTGCGCAACAAGAGATATTGTTTGTTTTAATTTGTTAATGTTTCTATCCCCAAGGGTTAGGTATTCAAAGGTTCTATAGACAAGGGTTTTCCCCGTTCTATAGCTCTTTGATATACATGCGGGGTCTAATAGTAGTACTAGCCCAATATCTCAGGGCACTAACTAAGGAGGATAGACAGTACCCTTATTTGTACTACCTGACTACCCAGGTACTAGAGAGTATCTTCTCGAGTTTTGTTCTCAGTGGCACTATAAAATTTAGGTGTCCGATCAGTTTATCTAAAGAGGGATTCAGGTAATCTAGGTCGATCTGTACACATGTGTTTTTTGATGTGCTACCACTCGAAGGGGTACCAACAGGGGTTACAAGGGTGGCCAACAGATGTGTGCTTAAGTACCACTTATATTTCCTACGTGTATGAATCCCTCAATAGTGGGTTTATGCGCAAAAAGACAAATCTATGTGGCTTCAAGATGCCGAAATACGTCTTTACCCTGAAAAAAAATTTAACCCACACTTTCTGCTGAGGAAAGTGCTCTGATACCACTTGTAATATACCAGATATAAAAAGTATGCAGAACAGAAATAAAATGCTAGAAATGGCAGAATGACAACAATATAACCAGAACAATCACCATAATAGGACTGAAATGATATAAGAATAACAACATAAATAACACTTTGATTATGAAAGCAATGTTCACGAGACTCTTCGAGGGGGAAACCTCCAGTTGAGCATAGCTCTATTACAATAATATCCAAGCTAGGGTTCTCATACCCTCGACTCCTATTTATACTAAATATGTCTATCAAAACAAGCATCTAGAGGAAGATCCTTCTAGAAGCATAAGCTTCTATTAGGTCTTCTTACATTCAACTTATTCTATTTTATTGAAAGGCCTTATTAATATTGACCTTTATTAGATCCAAATATATTGGTCTACCTATGTGTGGGTTAGGAACCTAACACCTTTAGGGTTGCTCGACCTTCAGGTCTAGGATCATTTTCAAACACCTGATTCAGATTGATTCTTTAGCTCCTTGCTGGAACACGACAAACTCTATCATAGGTCCTTCTTTCCCCAAAGTGAGGGTCCTCTCACCCCATGGCTCTCTTCTTATCCTTTTGAAGAAATTTGGCAGCGACACTTGGCTATCCGTGCCAGGCCCTTTCTATCACGTGACCTTGGGCTGTGTGCCAAGGCTAAATCACACAAAGTGATTCAGGTTTTGGGATTCAACTCTTCTCATGATAGCCAACTCTTACATTCCCAAATGCCGAATCGACAAAATCAAACTATGAAAGGATCAACGGTCCCCGTCCCTCCTTCCGATTGACGACTATGATATCTTCGAACTCTGGCCTTCAGGAGTCTCTCACTATCCTCTTGAGATATATTTTGGAGTGCTCTTCCTCTGAATCGAAGGATCACTTCCACGTGTCCCCTCCAGATCCAACAGTATGGATTCAAACAGCTCTTCGCAACTTTGTGAAGATCTTTGTTTTCTCTTGGAAAAAATCCCAGAACTCTAGCTCCTAGATCTCCTGATCTCCTACCACATGTCTCCTCCCGACGATGGATGATTTCATGGTCTTCGAGACTTCGACAATTCCTCAACCTCCTTTCACACTTAGTGCAATTTATTCCCGAGACTTAGAATGTTCTCAACCTTTCCTCTACTTTCCTTACAAATTTTTGTGCTAGTCCTTATGAGACTTTGCTCAACTTGAAACCTTCAAGGTTCTCAGTTCCTCTGCATCCTTCAGTGGACTTTCTTGCTCCCTAGTGGAAACTTGACACCCTTCCTCCTGAGCTTGTAAGATGAAATTACAGTATCCTTAGTGCACTCCTTACGCTCGACTAATCTCTTCGACGACTTCTCCCTAAGATCTTCTAGAAGTCTTAAGGCATATCCTTTCCTTTGTCGATGCGCTCTTGCAAATCCTTCCTTCCTCAGAGTGTTCAACAAACCTAGGGTTCTATTAAGGATTCCAACACTTCAGAATGTGTTGCTATTATACGATCTTGTACTTTATCTATGCCCTCCTGGCAGAGTATTACATAGTATTCAATAACTCTGTGTTGGGTTATGAAAAGGTACAAATATTCTCCTCATTTCCATGATTTATGACATCATTTTGACTGACTTTTTTGTTACTTAGGAATAAAATAGGATAGGAAATGACTAAAATGTCTTCTATAACTATCATTGAGTCGAAGTTCATAAATTCTAAAATATGGTTGGAATTTTTTGACTTTGTTACAGGAATGGGTAAATTTTGGTAAACTCACGATAAGAGATTTCAAAGATGTGCAAGCTATTGGAGGTTAAATATATGGAGCGTAAAGTAGTTTTAAGAGAGATTAGTTCTCTATTTTGAAAACTTCATAAAAAGTAATAGTGATCTTGAGGATCTCTCGATCCTCAGGATAGCTTAATTTACCCATATTTTGTAATATATAAAGGGTAGCGAATCCTAGAAAGGATAAACTAGGAATTTTATCCAAGAATTCAAAATTGCTCTGCGCAAATAGTTTTTGTAAATGTTGTATCAGTTATGGAATTAATAAAGGATTTGAACGTTTTTATAAAGGTGCAAATACTGAGATTCTAGAAGCAGTACTTCTGAGGACCAAGGGCCCAGTCTGAAGGAGTTACTGTCTCAATCTGTATCTTATCAGTTTGATTTTTGTTTCAAACTTTAAATCCTTTTTATCAACATTAAGTTAATGCATAAGTGTGTTAATGCTTTGATACTGTTTGCTTGTAGAAGATAGATGCTTTCATTTGATTGTTGTCGATTTCTATTCCAGGTTCCATTTGTTGTAGTTTATTGCTTGACAGTTCCTCTCATTTCCACATGCATTGTTCCTTTCAATTAAATTGACAATTGTTGTTCCTTTCCGTTAAATTAGCATTTGTTGTTTCTTTCGCTTAACTAGCGTTTGTTGTTCCTTTCCCTTAAATTAGAATTTGTTGTTTCTTTCTCTTAACTAGCGTTTGTTATTCCTTTTACTTAGTTATCATTTGTTTTTCAATTACTATTCTATCTCAATTTACAGTAGTCAGTTATTTCTTTCCAACATATTAGATAGTCATCAATAGATCATCTTATTTTCATAGATTCAATTCTTGTTTTTTAATTAGATAAATTCATGCCTTTAATATCAGATTCAATTCTTGTCTCTTAATTAGATCAATTCAGAAATTCAATTCATGTCTTCAATTCATAGCACATTATAGATCAGATTTCAATCCTGTTCCATAGGATCTTAGCTTTAGAAACTTGATATCCCCCTCTCCAGGTTGTGCTAGCACTACTCCCAATGCATGAAGAAATTTGTTCACCATTATTTGAGACCTATTCCATTGGATTCATCTCTTCGCCCTTATCACATTCATCCATATCACTTTTCGACAAAATTTTTGACCCCACCCGCCCCTTTTCAGTTCACCCATCCTCATGGCCCATACCCATAGCCAAGACCTAGAAGCTCGCTTCAACACCTTGCAATATGGTCTCCTCAAGACCCAAAAAGAAGTGAAACAACTCAGTGCTACTATTGCCTCCATCGATACATCCATCAATAAAGCCATAAATACAACCATGCAGTCCTCAATGGAGGAATTCAAACAAGAAATGACCACCTAACTTGAATCTGTCTTTGCATCACTCTGCACCAAACTGAAGATCCCTACATATGACCCTTCCTCTGATGCACCTCCAAATACTAAAGGTGAACATTCCTCCCATTCCCATACCTTTCAGCACCATCACTTTCAACATGACCTATGCCTTCTACGGGTGATGTGACCAAATTTGATGGCTCAGATCCCACTGGTTGGGTAACCCAAATGGAATATTATTTCTCTTTATATGGCATTACAGATGACTTGGCCAAACTCCAGTATGGTGTTCTCCATCTAGATCAAGAATGTTGGCCATGGTGGAAATGGAAAAAAACTTCCCTTCAAGGGTATATTACTTGAACTCAATTTGTGGCTGAGCTTTATGAACGCTTTGACACTAACACTAACCATTTGGGCTGTTTGAAAAAGTTGAAACAATCAGGAACAGTAGAAGACTTCATAGCTTCCTTTGAGCGCCTGGATTTTTGAACAGAGGGCATGAATGATGCTTTCTTTTGAGAATGTTTTATCAGTGGCCTCAAGGATGAGATTTGGGCCCATTTCCTCATGGCTCGACCTTCAAGTTGGGTGGAGGATACTAAAAAATATAAAGAAGCACAACAGGTTGTATCCTCTCAAAACCGTAAACCCTCCTTTTTCCCTTGCCATAAACCCGTAAATCCCACTACTCTGTCTGCCCAATTGAAGATCTAAAAAATTGACCAGGGCTGAATTTGTTGAATGCCAACTCAAAGGCCTTTGTTATAATTTTTACACATCAACATTACTCACTTTCACAAGTGTCGCATGTTGCTCGCAAGTGTCACATGTTGCTCATAAGTGTCGCATGTTGCTCACAAGTGTTGTAAGTATCAATCAAAGCATACTGCCATGATGACGACACTAAGGAGACACTTAAAATGCCTCAAACACTTAATATGGAGAAGGAGGAATGGCTAGCTAGAGATAAGAACCTCTTGCCACTTGAAAGGAACACTTAATTTAAGGTTTTAGGAGAGAGCCCTCCCCTACATCAGCCTTAGGAGAGCTGGCGCTCCCCTATAAGGTGTTGGGGAGCATTATAGCACCAAACTGCCCCTTTGAAGGAGTGCTACAAATCGTTAGAGCACTGGTGCCCCCCTTGAGCCTCCTAGGGAGTTCTATAGCACCCTGGTGCCCCTTCTGAGGGAGCACTGTCAAATCTGGGTAGTAGTTGATCTGTTGAGGAGAATAAGGGGAGGATCTGTCGAGTTTGGAAGGTAGTTGCATTCGAATTCCTAGTCAAACCATGATATTGGGAGAAGATCCTTGGTTCAAGGAGGGAAATCCTCAACTTACCCTAAAGATACCTCAAGAGGTTAAGCCTCTCTAAACCTATATAAACAGGCTCTATTATGGTGGAAAGGAGGAAGAATTGGAAGCATGAAACCTATGATCTCATAGGAAACATACACTGAACTAGAGGAAAGTGATCAGTAAAGTTGCTATCATCCAGATTGTGGATATTTTGAGCAAGGTTTAGACAAAGGGGACTTAATGAAGCTGTCACATTCGCATCTACGATTGTAAGCTACTTCTGTCATTGTTCTCATTAATATGACACACTTAGCCTGTTTCTTTCTAGTTTGTGTTTAATCTCACACGAACTTGTCTATGATAGATAGATCTATTTCAAGCTAATATCAATAGAGTAGGAAGTGGTTGTACTGTTGTTTGTCTACAGGTCTCATCGAGGAGGGAAATATTGGAGCTCAACTCGGAGCGTGTAGGGACAAGCGTCGATAAAAAGGTACTCCTTTTTTCCTTCCTCCTCATGCATTAGTTTGTGTAGATCTGAAAGGAAGTCAGTGTTGGTGTTGGCTTGTTAAAAGATTCTAGCCTTATGGGTACCTTCCCTACACCACTTCCACCCACCACACATCATATTTCCACCGTCAATATGATTTCGACTATGCCTTATCAATATTTGGAATCATCTGACCCCTGGATTGTACCTAGTCCTATGGAATTCAATGTGCTAGGTGACACCATGCCACTTAGCCCAGTCGAGGCCGCATACGTAGCTATTCAATCTACCTCTCCCTCCCCAGAAAATCCCCATTTATTTGCACCTGATGCCTACTCGATGCCGTCATGGTTGGATTCCCTATCATCTGTAATAGATTACATTTCCCAAATTTTCCCTTCCAACGAATCTATAATGGAGATGCTTAGTATTGACGACGTACCTTGGGATGATAACCATCATCGATCCTCTTTTCTTCCACCTCCCGAAGAAATTCACCAAGACATACACTCTGTCTTCCCCCTTGATGTTACCCATTCTCCACAATCTCCCATCCTCACACAAGATACTCTTTCTGAGGGGAATATGGGTAATATCTCTACCACGATCATTATTGATATTTCAATCAAAGAAGGCATTGTGGAAAACATTAACCTTGGTGCTAATTGCACACCTGAAGAAGTGGTATCTTATACCGCTCTGCTTAAATAATTCTACGATGTCTTCACTTGGAGCTACGAGGAAATGCCAGGATTTGACCCTTCGATTGTCGTGCATGAAATCAAGACTTACCCAGGAATGAAACCTGTTCGAAAAAAACTCTGCCCAGTTCATCCCAAGAAAATCGCAGCCATAAAGGCAGAAGTTGAGAAACTTTTAAAATCTGGCTTTATCTATCCCGTCCCTTTGATAGAATGGGTCTCCAACCTTGTTCCGGTTGCCAAAAAACAAGGGACCATCTGTGTCTATGTTGACTATCGCGATCTCAATAAGGCTTGTCCAAAAGACAACTAACCTATGCCCTTCATTGACCAGATTATTGATAATTGCGCTGGGAGCATAATCATCTCCTTCATGGATGGTTTTTCCGGGTATAACTAGATTGAAATTTTACCTGCTGATCAACATAAGATGACCTTTATCTGCCCATGGGGAACTTTCACCTATCGAAAGCTACCTTTTGGTCTAAAAAATGCTAGTGCTACTTTCCAGCGGGCCATGTTGTATGCTTTCCATGATATAAAGCATATTGCAGAACCTTACCTTGACGACTTACCTGCCAACTCTTCAAATCAATCAGATCACGTTGATCACTTACAGGCTATTTTTCTTCGATGTCGGTTTTACCGTATCAGCTTGAACCCACACAAGTGTATTTTTGCTGTCGAATCCAGTCGACTCCTTGGTTTTGTTGTCTCCAAAGATGGGATTCAGGTGGATCCATTAAAGATTAAGGATATTCTGGCCTTACCCCCACCTACTAATTTGACCCAACTCCAAATTTTGCAAGGAAAAGCAAACTTCCTTCGCCGTTTCATTTGTAACTATGCTGAGATAACTAAAGGATTCATGCGATTGTTACAGAAAAAAAACCCTTTCATATGGAATGACGTTTCTCAACGATCGTTTGATGCTCTCAAGCATAGATTGACCCACGCACCTTTGTTGCATCCTCCAGACTATACAAAGGACTACATCCTTTACTTAGCTACCTCTACTTCCACTATCGTGATGGTGTTAGTTTAGGAGGACCCCAACAGTGAAGAACATGTGATCTATTACCTGAGCAAGAGTCTATCTGGACCTGAACTCTGATATTCACATGTAGAGAAATTGGCTCTGGCAGCCTTCATTGTTGTCCAGAGGTTTCGCCATTACATCCTACTATGCACACCACTGTAATTGCGGACTCAAACCCCATGTACCATGTCTTGACATGACAAGTGCTCGAGGGAAAATACTCTAAATGGATCGTCATCCTTCAGGAATTCGATCTTGAATTTACGATGTCCAAAGCCAAAAAATCCCTGGTGTTTGCAGAACTTATCTGCGATCTCCCCCATGCTGATGAAGATATCGAAACTAGAGATTCTCTCCCTGATGAAACTCTCTTCCTCATCAACACCTCTGATCCTTGGTACAGAGACATCCTCCTTTACCTCCAAACCCAATGCTTTCATCCTAACATTTCTCGTGAAGAGCATCGACGTATTTGACACCATTATTATCGTTATCTTATCGTCAACGACACCTTGTATCGCCGTGGTATTGACACTATCCTTCGACGATGTCTGATTCATGCAGAGGCTAAACACGTTCTGAATGATTGTCACCTTGGAGCCTGTGGTGGTCACCTTTCTGGGATGGCCACAGCCCAAAAAATTCTACGTGCCGACTATTTTTGGTCCTCAATTTTCAAAGATTGTATTGAGGCAGTCAAAAAATTCCCACCCTACCAAGTTTTTAAGAACAAGGCATGCACCCACCCTACTACGCTACACCCCATTATCTCCATCAGACCCTTTTCCAAATGGGGTATCGATTTTATGCAATGTAAGCCTGCCTCAGCCGGGGGGCATGGTTATATAATCTTCACCATTGACTACTTTACCAAATGGGCTGAGGCTATGCCTACTTTTCTAAACGATGGTCGTACCGTAGATCTGTTTTTTTTTAATCACATCATAACTCGTTTTGGTGTACCATGCACCATTGTCACTGATCATGGTGCACACTTTAAGAACCAGATGATGAGTGAATTGCATGTCAAGTTGGGTTTTCGCCATGAAAACTCATCCCCATACTATCCTCAGGCCAATGGACAAGTTGAAGCTATCAACAAGGTCCTCAAAACCATGATTCAATGCATGGTAGAGAAAAATAAGACATCCTGGCATCTACAACTTTTCTCCACTCTCTGGGCTTACCATACTTCCATGAAAACTGCAACTGGGTTCACTCCTTTCCAGTTAGTGTATGGCATCGAAGCCGTTTTACCAATCGAGTGTGAGATTCCATCTCTGAAACTTAAAGTAGAACTCTTACCCCATACTTCTGTCGAAGAAGAACATTTATTATATCTAACCAAACTGGATGAAACACGTTGCGATGCCTCTCTCGTTAACGAGGCACATCAGAAATGGATAAAAAATCAATACGACAAATCTGTCCATCCTCGGACTTTTGCAGAAGGAGACTTAGTCCTTGTCTATGATGAAGCTCACGACAAACTAGGGATAGGTAGGTTAGAACCTCTGTGTCATGGCCTTTACATTGTGAAACATGTTCTACATAGAGGCGCCTACGAGTTAGTTGATTATGATGGAATTTCCCTAGGAGAGCCCCGGAACGGGCTTTACCTTAAAAAGTACTATGCCTAGATCACCTAGCATGTATACTTTGTACATTATTGTATTTTAGTTTGGTGTGACTGTTTCTTTCGTGTGCTTGAGTCTTTACCTTTGCCACTCATATTGTGCCTTGTGTTTTCATGCATAGATGACGTCTTCCTTTCCTATATTTGTCGGGTTTGCGGATGGCGCTAGTTGACACACCCGGAACATTGCTTCGGCAGCATGGGTCATTTACCAATTTGACGAGGTGGTGAGTTCAGGAGGTATTTTCTTAGGACCAGCGACTAATAACATGGAAAAATATCACGCTGTCAACGAACTTTTAACCCAAGCCTCCTCCCTAGGTATCTCTCGTATCATTTTTTACTTAGACTCCCAACTTGTGGTATATCAAATCAATCAAATCTACGCTATCTGTAATCCTATCCTGCTACGTCTCCATCTACAAGTTCATTGTCTCGAACGAATGTTTGATTACATTGAATACAGACATATTCCAAGAGAACTCAACAGTGTTTCAGATTTGTTAGCTAATTACATCATGGATCGGTATCTCGCCCACAGATAAGGTTTCATGAAGGAAAACAAATTGTACATCACATGTAAATTAAAACACATCACATTAAAGGCATCATCATGTACAAATCATTTGGCACTGTAAAAACTCGGAACTGTATATATATACATAGCGTGACTGAAAATGTTTTGATTACATAAAAAAGTATTTGGAAGAGCAAAATTTTGGGTCTTTACACCCATACAACATCGTCTGACAAGTCATACAAAATATACAATCACTAGAGAGACTATAATCTCTCTGCACTGCATTGTGCTCAGAGTAACACATCACTGCGCGCACTACACGTCTCAGTAGAGAATTAACATTCTCTGGCACCCCCACAGTGTATCTCTATAGATGTAAAGGCACTTCTCTCCTCTGTAAAGGAGGAATTCCCATCGTGAGGCCTTGAAGGTTTCTTTCAACCTCCCAGAGACCTATCATTGGTGCCCCCGGATATACTGCAACCGGAGCACCCTCGTGATGTCCCGATACTGGTATATCATCCAAGTGCACTGCTCCCTTGTCTACATGTTAAAAACTATACATCCATTAAAAAAATCTTCCACATACCCAATATATATATATATACATTAAAAACTTAAAAAAAAAAACTAGACAAGGTGTTGCTTTGTCTCTCACCTGACGCATCCCAATCTTCCCCTGCGGGTAGAATCAAATCCATGCTCTCGCAGAAGTCCACATCGGTGTATGGGAAGTCCTCTATCCAGAGATACTGACGTCTCAGCCAAGCGAAGAAGTCACCGGTGAAACGAAACTCTGACTCTGCCACTAGTCTCGGAGAAAGACTAGTCCACCATTCCATCTGTGGTTCTTCCACTGGACGTACTGCCAATGTAATCTGAGGATGCATCTAGGGGATGTGCTCTAAGAAGAATGAGACTAAAAACAAACCATATCCAAACTATTTCTGCCCCGTCCTAGATCGCGAAACCTGTTCCTTCACATTCCGAAGGAACCCTGCACTCCAGTTGAACAGTGTTGGCTCCAAACACTATACTCCATAAGCTACCTATGATCTCGATGCCAGATGTGCGCTAGTGCTTCCCATCACACTCTTTATGGCAAAAAAAATGGACCGAAGGGGTAATTCTCTGATATCCTTGATAGGGATTCTACCCCCCACTAGTCTTGCTCCTGGGACACAATGACGTGCCAGATACACACCCACTTGCTTAGGAAGCGCCCTCTGTCCAAAAAAAGATATAGGAACCCCTATTTTCGAGATTCCAGTCAAGAAATATACGTCTTCCAACTTGATGGTTAGAAGGTGTGTCCCAATCCAGAACCCTTGCTCCGCGACATCCCATAAGTTGATTATGTACTCATGCAGAAGGATTCCTTCTTCATCTTCTGCAACTTGAAGAATTTTAGAAGGCCACAATCTCTCAACGTGGCCCATGTATGAGGACTTTACAAAGCAGCCAAATCATCAAGATCATGCTCCCGTTCCTTCCACTCGATCATGGTCGTTGCCGAAATCACCTACAACAAACAAAAAAAAACAAAGAATTTCATTATTCAAATTTTTCGACAATTTCTTAAGCAATTTAAAAACTTGAAATCTATTTCCCATGCTATTCAAAAAGGACCATGCTCTCTTTTATAATCATCATTCCCTCTCCTTACCATTCAATAATCCTCACGCAACAATAAAACATTTTTAATTAAAATGATGTTCATAATGGCTGCGTGGGCATTTTCTTTGAATTTCTTATGGATTCTTTAACAAAAATGACCCATCCACTTAAGTATTAATGTGTTGGCATCTTTTCTATCACCTTCTAAACATGTTTTTGCAAAAGAATGTCTCTTTCCCATCATTTTTAATAGAGGTCGATTTTTTTTTTTTTTGGAGCGACCTAGGGCTTCATTTTTTAAATTAAATACTGCTATGAAAATGAATATTAAACCATGTAATTGAAAGAAGGGGAGATGAAGATCTACCTGGTCCAAATGGCGAGAGAAACGGTATCAAGCAAAACAAGATCCACCTCCAAAATGAGAATCTCCACTGCTACAAATCCTTATGCAAAATGAAATGGTAAATGAAATTTTTATTGTATTACTATTTATAAATTTCCATTTTTTATAAGGTATAGTTATTTGTGGGTTTCTTTGACAATATAATGGCTTCACTAAACCTTTGGATTGCAGTTTTGACACTACAGGTTTCAAAGCAGTTCTGATCGATTATTTACCTTGTCACATTCATGAGCATAGTCTTAGTTTGTTCTCAAGCTCGAGAATATAAGAACGCACCGGGTATACTTTTATCTCTTTTTTAGACCCGTATGGACACATGAAAAAGGAACCCCCTAGATTCATCTTTAAACTCTTTTCAAACTCTCTAAATATGAAAAGATTGTCGAGTGATCTTGCTTCCTTTCACGCTTGTTAAAAGGCTTGAAAGGGTGTCTTTTGAGTGGTAGTTTATCTCTTTTTCAACCTCGTGAGACTAACTGTACGAAAAAGGAACTGAGAGAGTTCTCTTTTAAGTGTTTTTCCAGACTCTATAATCATGAAAAAACTTCGAGTTTTCTGTCTTTGGACTCGCTAAAACAAACATCGACATGCCCATATGGGACCGAACCCTTACTTCTTCCAGTTCGTTAAACAAAGGAACAGGAACTTACCGAAGGTGAGTTATATCGAGCATGTGTTACCCTCCTCGAGCTCGTTAAATCAAAAAGAGGTACTCGTCTATCTGGATGGGGGAAAATTTGAAAGAAGCAAGCCAAGAAGTCTCTTGAGAACATTACCAAGTAACTCTTAGAGTCACCCTTGAACACAACACTTTGTCTCTTGCATGCATTTTAATCCGTTGAACCTCTGCACTGAGCCAATCCTTTGAGTTTCTTTCACTCCTGATGTAAATCATAACATCCACCGCATCATCAAGTTTTGGTCCATGTCATGTTTCTGCTATTGTGCCTCAGTGTTCAAGGGAAGTATCCACCTCGAGAGTTAGCCATCACAAATATCTTGTCTCAATACCCATGTCATTCCATGTTCATTTGATCTACCAATTACATATCTATGTCTGTTTCATGTCGTTGATGGGGGATACATTAAGGCCCTCCTTCGATGAGTCTATTCCTGTCGACTTCAACACATTATCCAGGAATTAGACTTAGAAACCAGTTATTACTTTGGGACCTACATGCCTCAATGGCAGGCCTCCTCACATCCGACAGTGGGTTTACATCACTGACCTTTGATCAGATGATTCCACAGATGTTCGACTCCAGCTCATCCATTTACATTCGTTGGAATGTACTAGAGTACCTTGGGAATCATTGACATTAATGATGATCTCCCTCGCACTTGTTAACGGTTTACATCATAGACTGGTAATCAAGTGGTTTCTGCCATGTTCAACATCAGAACATCTATTCACATGGTTAGATTTGTACTACATCGGGATCGGTTAGAAGACCCTGGGTTGAGTGATCACTTTGATATGTACTTTTCCCAGGTTGCGAAGGAGTTTCTCTTGAACAATGACACATATA
>JASDQU010099849.1:358689-405291 GCA_032191745.1 Picea mariana
TTGACTTGGTCTTTATCCATTTCCCTTCATTTATCCAGATTGACTTGGGGACGTCTCCCTTGGACTTGCCCTCCTAAATAGAAAGAGCCCCCATCCGAGGTGACAGTGGGTGGGGAAGCTCCTGTTACGCCGGTTTCAAAGCCCTTGGCCCTTTCCTACAAACCGTGCGATAACAAAGCCAGATATCCAAAAGATAAACATACATGAATGAATGAATAGCGGCCCTTGCCTTTCCTTTATACTTCTTGCTCACCTTCTCCCTCCAAAGTAACTTTCATTTTATTAATATTTAATTAATTAATTAAATCACTTTAATTAATTAATTAACCTTTTTACCTCTGAAAAGCACCTTATCTCTCCTTGTGGCTTCCCTGGCCACTGAAAGTCACTTCTAGCCATCCCATCATGTAGTGTTTCTCCTCCAGATTCCAATGAGATATTACACTGAGAGGTTCCACCAAGTAATGTGCCCAAAATGACCTCTTCAGTGAATTTAATTGACTTATAGCTCAAAATACTCAAAATCATGGAAATCGGCGGAATGCAACGAAACCAAGGCCAACTTGTGCGGAATGGATCATAATGATGAAATGGGGTGAACGATGCAAGCCGGCTCCCAAAATGACTCTCAATAACCCCTATACTCGCTATAACAACTATCTGGCTACTCTGGTCATCATAAGCCTCTGCAATGTAATGATGTCCCAAAGTGGGGTAATTACACTTTAGTTGTTATGATTACTGTTGTAGGCTGAGTTGGCCTAGATTTGTAGACAACCATGCTCAAAAGGGTTGGAGTTTTATTCTTCAGAGGGTTGGAGTTTAAATCTTGTCGTGAGAGAGTCTTTCTTACCTTGCTCAATACACCACCATGAGAGTGAGCTCCCACACTTTTGGCACTTCAACCTAGGGAAGGGTTCGGTTTGAGTGTGTGTGCTTCCTATTGGGAGGTTAGCCAGTAGATGTGTTGAGACACCGAGCATGGAGGTTTGCTTGGATCAAAGCTCTATAGCCAAGAGAAAGCAATCGGATTCAACTATGGTGCAGTCCTCTCCAGCATTGCTTCAGTTTCAGATAAGTGCATGTTATTCTACTTAATTACTTCTTTGGGCTCATTGTTGCGTTGAGTTTAGTTGTGTACTTTGATAGTGCTTGGTATTCCCTTTGTGAATTAGTTGTGAAAACTTTATCGGGATTATTGAGTAGCACCCTCCAGCATCACAGGCCTACTTGGTTGGACTGCTACAGCTATGCAGAATAAAAAACAAATTTAGGCATGGACGACCTTGCTTGAACCCTGTGTTAGTAGCAAATCTAGAAAAACAAATCTTCATCTTTGGAATGAAGAGAAAAGAGAGAGTCTAGCACTTTTATAATAGTGCCAGAGAAGAAGAATGGTAAACATTTTATGGCATCTCAATAAGTTCTTTATTATGCAACTAGTAACTCAATAGTTCCGTTACGAATTTATTTACCATAGTTTACGTCTCTCTATTTCCATCTTTAAGTGTGTTATCGCACAGTTTGTAGCTAGGAGAAAAGGCTATAAAATAGAGGGCCAAACTGGCGTAACAAGAACCTATCCCACCCAATGTCACCACAATGGGACAGTTCTTTCTCTTTAGAGAGGTTAGGCCCAAGGGAGACATCCCCGGTGACCTGTGGTTTTGAGGCAGAAGGATAATGAGATAAGGATAAACTTTCCCCCCTCACAAGTCACCACCAAAACAGAAAGTCCTAGCTAAACAGCTAATAATAAAGTAAATCCCCAATGAAGAACACCTGCCTGGAACAAGATAACAGCAAACAGATATATGCAAGCTATATTCCAATGGGTTAGTACTTTATAAGATTATCTGATAAATATATATGTAAGCAATTAGGAATAAATGTTGACGAAGTCAATGTTTATCAATAGCAATGAAAAGATGTGACACTTCACCAATAAATATTGGAACGATGCAGCATTCAATGTAACCAATCAACACTTCATTTAATAAATGCTTCAAACCACCATTCAATTGCTCATAAAGTAAAATGTTGCTACATTAAAGATGAAATATCCAAAGATGACGTTAGCAACTTAGGGTTAGTAGGTTAGGGTTTGAAATTTAAAGATTTTTAGAGAGTTGTTTGTTCAGCTTCACTTCAACGTTGGAGGACTTTCAGATCAGTGCCTTAGGGTTTAATGGAGTCATAAGTGAAGGACGCAAAGGTTGAAGGAGGCAAGATTTCAAGGACTAGAGGGAAAACTTTTGAGGTGCTGCTCAAGCAGGGCCTCAAAATCGGAACCCTAGGGGAGAGAGGCTCACTCCGATGTTGCTAAAGCAAGGCCTCGTGCTCTCTCCTCCTTTCCGGCAAACGGCTAGCTCAATAACAATAAAACATAACCAAAACAAGAGGGTTTGATGAGGTGAGGTGTTGCTAAAGCAAGGCCTTTCAGCAAACCCTAAAAAGAGTACAGCCCTAGTGTGGTAGACCTAGGCCAGGGACGTCTCACTCCTTTTGGCTTTAAAATAGTACGGCTAGCAAAGGAGAAGAGGAAATAGGAGTGTAGCTAAGGCTAGGCTCTTTCTTTCCTCAACAATGGCTTAAGGCTTCTCTATCAGGGGACATGAGACAATGACCTACTTGTGTGCTTGTCCCCTAGGGTTTTGATTCAGCAATATTTATAAACAAATGTAAGAAATTAAACTACAACCATTCATTCAAGAAGTTTTGCAGAAAAATACTTACAAATCACCAAGAAATAACCATGCAAACCCTAGTTGTAACACCTTCCTTCAAGAGAAACACCATAAATGCCAAAAATCTCTTCCTTCAACAAGTGCGCATCACTTAATTCAGCCCAAAACCCAAGATATGGCGTAAATTTCAGACCTCCTTATGGAGTGAATGAGTAGTGATGATAAAATGAGAGTCAAAAACCTCAATATATAGTGTATCAATGACCTAATTTACCCTTTAGGTCATAAAAAGGCCGACAAGGCCATAATATCAAAATCATACTGTTTTTACATTAAATGCTAAGTAAAAACCCTAATTAAGCAGAAAAGAGAGTAAAAGGCCCTCTAAGCGAGGCGCTAGCCCTTTCTAAGGCAAATGAAACATCCTAGAGCAAAACGTTAGCACTCCAGGGGCTTCTCCAACATGCCACACGTGCCACTGCTGCCTAGTCTGCCTCCAAAGACGTCCAATAGGCTGGATGACGTCATGGTCATCAAAGGTGACATCCAAGGCCAACGTCTCAGTGAAAAGGGCTCAACCCCCCTAGGTCCAGCTGTGTGGGGGTGCCTCTGGTGGAACGTCCTCTTCTTCTCTGGTGCAAAGTCTCTGATCATCCTCTGCCCTGTCTCTGCCCCCTGATGGGGTCTTAGCATCCATCTAGTGGGCTCCTCAGCCCCATGGAGGTCCGAACTGATCATCTCCCCATGTGTACCAGTCCAAATGGTACCTGTCCGTCGAGTATGGTCCTGCACATCAAAGGCTACGCCCTCCATGGGCTCATCAGTCACAGGGATCATAGCAATGTCAATCACATTTCATCATTAATATTATTAAACACATGCATAAAATCCCTAATACATCAGTCAATAGCTCAAAGACGTTACACAAGCCTGCAATACAAGTCTGGGGAAAAGGACAAGGCCATCCTATTCGGCTAGTGTCCACAGAAAAAGGAAAGTTCCCAGAAAGACCTCATCCAAGCCATGTAAGTGGATGATGTGGTTAGGGGATGTCCAAGCATGTGGGTGCAGTAAGGGGCAAGGATGCAAAGTGTTACCTGTGGGTGCCTTTGTAGAAGGCGAGTTGTCCCTATCATGGATGTATTTTTTCCAAGCCCATTCTTGCATTTATTCTTTTTATTCTTTTATTCTTTTTTGTTCAAGAGCTAATCAAGGGACACTACCTTGGCATGGTGACCAGAGCTGACAGCGTTACCCACAAGTACTTTCACAGAAATGAAAAGGCTAGCTTGTGATGAGACCCCCTTTCCCTTGGCCATGCAACCAAGAGTCACTGCCCTGGCGTGGTAACCAGCTGGTGGCAATGTCATACTGCTAGGTACCCATGAACCTAGTAGGTTGGCTCGTGATGAGACCCCCTATCCTCTGACTAGGTCTTGTTTTATTATTTTTCTGGGTCCCTCTTGTTTCTTGTTGAGAAGCCTTTTATTGCTTTCTCGGGGATCCCTAAGTGAAGCATCTCAAGGTTTATTCTTAGGATTTTATCTTTTACCAGCTTGTTTTTACCTTCTGGGCCTTTAGCCCCTTCTTCCCACGAGGTAAGGTGCAGTCCTGAAAATAGGTCAACCCAATGCCCGGACAAGGGGAATGGGACAAGCGAGCGGGAAATAAGATGTAAAAGTGGTACTGTGATGGGAGCAGACGATGGATTTTCAGAAGTCCCCCCAGTGGTAAACCAAAACCTACAAACACAGGCTTGCTAGGGCACCCTGTCAATCCCCCCAAACATGGTCAAGTGGGCAAATGTAAGATCCAAGCTGTCGTTAGAAATAAAAGGAATCAGATGCATATATTTAAAGGTTTCAATGATCAAAAGTGACACATACCATGATACCCGAACCAATTACCTCATGGAGCAAGAACCTCTTCTGTCACAGGACCAAGCCGATGGTGATGGATGTTGTTGCTGACAAGACAAAGACGATGGAAGAAGAGAAGGTCTCCAGGGCCATGCTCAGGTCAATCCTGCTCTCGGTACTCCATGTCTAGGACCTGTGGGCCTCGAGACATGATCTCCTAGTTATCCCTTAAAAGTGGGGATAACATCTGGCTCCAACTCAAGGACATGTGCTTACCGTAGAGCGCATGAGAACCTCAACATCTCTGGCATAACCTGCAGACCTGCTCAATCTCGATAGAAGTATCAGTAACGAAATTTGGGGCGATAATGCCACCCCAACATATATATATATATATATATATATACTGAAATAAAGCAATCAATAAAGGTGAAGCAAACTACTGACCTGTACTTACCTATTTGCTAGATGTTGGGTGTAGTCAAACAACCAGTGAAGCCAATCCAGCAATGTCCCACAATACCTGCCTTTGTGCTTCATCATAAACCAAAACAGTGATAAATCAAACACAAAAATGACATGGGTTAGAACATATATCATATCATCGGAAATCATAAAGTCTAACTCATGGAGGCGGGTGGGAGGGATAAAATATTGCCAAGTCCATATCTGAGGAAAGCACTCAATCCACCTCCGGAAAGGGTCATGAAAAGTCCAAGGTTCAGAACACTGACTCTGAGGGTTGGTAAGCTGTCTACCTAGGACATCTTCGCACTCTGGAGCTCCGGAAGGAATCGACAAAGATCTAACAGAGGACTGGCAAACTCTCAAGGGAAGGTTGAAACACTGAGAAGATAGACCTGAACTCGTAGTTTTCAGCCAACCCTTGCATTCTAGGGTTTGCCTTAGAGGAAACTCAACGTAAAAGACATACTTCCCAACTATACCTTTAATGAAACAACGAGGCAAAGTAATAACAGGTAGCTGGAGAAAAAGGTCATGAGAATCCTTCTTTAGGCAAACAATGTTTTTACTCCTATCAAAATCCAAGCATGGTGGCGGTTGATAGTCATATGCATAGGGTAAATCTAAGTGCTCGAAGGAGTACTCATCAAAAGCCTCAAGGTAAGACTGAAAATCATCAGGCAAATACTGTACCTGGTCATCCTTGGGTGTTTGGGGAGCATCAGTAAAAATCTTATCTCCCTGTTGCCACTGGTCAAGAGCCTGCTGTGATAATTGCAAAGGCAACACTTGGAGATGACTCCTTATGTCATAGATGGGATCCATATCATAACCAACTACATCCCACCTACGTCTCCCAACATGTATGAACTCATCAAAATTAGCTATGTTAGTATCAGTATCATTACATGGAGGGTTCGAAACATTCAAAAGCTCACCCATCTCCTCCTCTTTTTCTAAATCATAAAGTAGACAATTACCTGAATTTTGGAGAGAAGGGTAACTTACTTTTTCTTCTTGTGCAGGAGCTTTGAGGACTTGGGTATCTTTAACATGCATATTGTCTTATCCTCATGAGTAGCCCCTTCTTCTTTGGTCGTACAACAAGGAAAATGCTCTTCATTCAGGGATTTCATTTCTCCATCACTCTCTAAATCATGAAACAAGGTATCATCAAAATCCTGAAAAGGAAAGAAACTAACCTTATCGTCTTGTTGTTGTGTAGGTGGAGAAGGCTTGTAGATCGCTTCATCAAGTGGAGGAGGGCATGTTGATACTTTGTCATTGGGTTCCAGCTCCTCAACTGTGTCTTCAGCAATCCCTTGTTGATTTGTGGTTTGTTCCCCTTCTTCTTGGAAATCAATGATGAAGCTCTCAAGGGTAAACAAACTCTCCCCATTGAGGGTACTCGAGGTAAAGAGGCATCCTATCTCAAGCGAGGAGATCTTCTCCTCAATCACCACAACCATGTAGTAAGCTTCATCGAGCGTCCTTGGGGTTCTCTTATCAAGAGGGAAACTCAGATATCCCAAAAGTGCACGAGTAAAGAGATGGACAAGGTATCTCTCCTCGGGATGATGACTTTCAGGAATTTGATATAGCATGTTCTCAAATCTATCCTGGAAGTCACCAACAGTTTCATCCTCAACTTTCTTTATATGCTCGAGTTCTTTTAATAGTGTTGGGATGTCTTCTAATTTGATACCCCATCTCTCGAGAAAGGTTTTCTCAAATTGTTCCATAGTTGTCATGCTGGCATCAGGGAGTTTGTCATACCATTCTTTGGCATTGCACCAAAGAGTGGTCAAGAAAAGTTTCATGACCACGTCTTCATCATAATCATCGATAGGGTAGGATAGGAAGAAGTTCCAGAAATTTCTCATATGATAGTCAGCTCTTTCTCTATCACCACCACTGAATCCGGGAAGCAAATTTATGTATTCAAAGGGCATTTGTTGAGGGTACCCCAGGATGTTACTGATGTCTAAAGGCTTATAGTTCCCGGGATCCCATTGTGAAGTCACCGTTGGCTTCGTCATTAGTAGAGTTGCCAGACAGTTTACTTGAAACTATCAAAGAAAAAGGGAAAACACCCTAATGGAGTCGCTAGGTAAGCTTGTAAGATAGGGCTCTGAGGCAAGGCTTACCGAAAAGGTTTGTCGTTCTGAGGAGAATTGACTCAGTGTTCCCTGACAACGGCGCCAAAATGTTATCGCACAGTTTGTAGCTAGGAGAAAAGGCTATAAAATAGAGGGCCAAACTGGCGTAACAGGAACCTATCCCACCCAATGTCACCACAATGGGACGGTTCTTTCTCTTTAGGGAGGTTAGGCCCAGGGGAGACGTCCCCCGTGGCATGTGGTTTTGAGGAGGCAAAAGGATAATGAGATAAGGATAAACTTTCCCCCCTCACAAGTCACCACCAAAACAGAAAGTCCTGGCTAAACAACCAATAATAAAGTAAATCCCCAATGAAGAACACCTGCCTGGAACAAGACAACAGCGAACAAATATATGCAAGCTATATTCCAATGGGTTAGTACTTTATAAGACTATCTGATAAATATATATGTAAGCAATTAGTAATAAATGTTGACGAAGTCAATGTTTATCAATAGCAATGAAAAGATGTGGCACTTCACCAATAAATATTGGAACGATGTGGCATTCAATGTAACCAATCAACACTTCATTAATAAATGCTTTAAACCACC
The DNA here is from genome assembly GCA_032191745.1 of Picea mariana. Taxonomy (NCBI): domain Eukaryota; kingdom Viridiplantae; phylum Streptophyta; class Pinopsida; order Pinales; family Pinaceae; genus Picea; species Picea mariana. The sequence continues at coordinate 366,415 of JASDQU010099849.1, forward strand.
ATTCAATTGCTCATAAAGTAAAACGTTGCTGCATTAAAGATGAAATATCCAAAGATGACGTCAGCAACTTAGGGTTAGTAGGTTAGGGTTTAAAATTTAAAGATTTTTAGAGAGTTGTTTGATCAGCTTCACTTCAACGTTGGAGGACTTTCAGATCAGTGCCTTAAGGTTTAATGGAGTCATAAGTGAAGGACGCAAAGGTTGAAGGAGGCAAGATTTCAAGGACTAGAGGGAAAAGTTTTGAGGTGCTGCTAAAGCAGGGCCTCAAAATCGGAACCCTAGGGGAGAGAGGCTCACTCCGGTGTTGCTAAAGCAAGGCCTTGTGCTCTCTCCTCCTTCCCGGCAAACGGCTAGCTCAATAACAATAAAACATAACCAAAACAAGAGGGTTTGATGAGGTGAGGTGTTGTTAAAGCAAGGCCTTTCAGCAAACCCTAGAAAGAGTATGGCCCTAGTGTAGTAGACCTAGGCCAGGGACGTCTCACTCCTTTTGGCTTTAAAATATTATGGCTAGCAAAGGGGAAGAGGAAATAGGAGTGTAGCTAAGGCTAGGCTCTTTCTTTCCTCAACAATGGCTTAAGGTTTCTCTATCAGGGGACATGAGACAATGACCTACTTGTGTGCTTGTCCCCTAGGGTTTTGATTCAGCAATATTTATAAACAGATGTAAGAAATTAAACTACAACCATTCATTCAAGAAGTTTTGCAGAAAAATACTTACAAATCACCAAGAAATAACCATGCAAACCCTAGTTGTAACACCTTCCTTAAAGAGAAACACCATAAATGCCAAAAATTTCTTCCTTCAACAAGTGTGCATCACTTAATTCAGCCCAAAACCCAAGATAGGGCACAAATTTCAGACCTCCTTATGGAGTGAATGAGTAGTGATGATAAAATGAGAGTCAAAACCTTCAATCTATAGTGTATCAATGACCTAATTTACCCTTTAGGTCATAAAAAGGCCAACAAGGCCATAATATCAAAATCATACTGTTTTTACATTAAATGCTAAGTAAAAACCCTAATTAAGCAGAAAAGAGAGTAAAATCCCCTCTAAGAGAGGCGCTAGCCCTTTCTAAGGCAAATGAAACATCCTGGAGAAAAACGTTAGCCCTCCAGGGGCTTCTCCAACATGCCACACGTGCCACTGCTGCCCAATCTGCCTCCAAAGACGTCCAATAGGTTGGATGACATCATAGTCATCAAAGGTGACGTCTCAGGCCTTCCAAGGCCAACGTCTCAGTGAAAAGAGCTCAAACCCCCTAGGTCCAGCTGTGTCGGGGTGCCTCTGGTGGAACGTCCTCTTCTTCTCTGGTGTAAAGTCTTTGATCATCCTCTGCCCTGTCTCTGCCCCCTGATGGGGTCTCAGCGTCCACCTGGTGGGCTCCTCAGCCCCATGGAAGTCCGAACTAATCATCTTCCCATGTGTACCGGTCCAAATGGTACCTGTCCATCGGGTATGGTCCTGCACATCAAAGGCTACGCCCTCCATGGGCTCATCAGTCACAGGGATCATAGCAATGTCAATCACATTTCATCATTAATATTATTAAACACATGCATAAAATCCCTAATACATCAGTCAATAGCTCAAAGACGTTACACAAGCCTGCAATACAAGTCTGGGGAAAAGGACAAGGTGTCCTATTGGGCTAATGTCCACAGAAAAAGGAAAGTTCCCAGAAAGACCTCATCCAAGCCATGTAAGTGGATGATGTGGTCAGGGGATGTCCAAGCATGTGGGTGCAGTAAGGGGCAAGGATGCAAAGTGTTACCTTTGGGTGCCTTTGTAGAAGGTGAGTTGTCCCTGTCATGGATGTATTTTTTCCAAGCCCATTCTTGCCTTTATTCTTTTTATTCTTTTATTCTTTTTTGTTTAAGAGTTAATCAGGGGACATTGCCTTGGCATGGTGACCAGAGCTAACAGCGTTACCCGCAAGTACTTTCGCAGAAATGAGAAGGTTGGCTCGTGATGAGACCCCCTTTCCCTTGGCCATGCAACCAAGAGTCACTACCCTGGCATGGTAACCAGCTGGTGGCAATGTCATACTGCTAGGTACCCATGAACCTAATAGGTTGGCTTGTGATGAGACCCCCTATCCTCTGACTAGGTCTTGTTTTATTATTTTTCCAGGTCCCTCTTGTTTCTTGCTGAGAAGCCTTTTATTGCTTTCTCGGGGATCCCTGGGCGAAGCATCTCGAGGTTTATTCTTAGGTTTTTATCTTTTACCAGCTTTCTTTTACCTTCTGGGCCTTTAGCCCCTTCTTCCCACGAGGTAAGGTACAGTCCTGAAAATAGGTCAAACCAATGCTCGAACAAGGGGAATGGGACAAGCGAGCGGGAAATAAGATGTAAAAGTGGTACTGTGATGGGAGCGGACGATGGATTTTCAGAAGTCCCCCCAATGGCAAACCAAAACCTACAAACACAGGCTTGCTAGGGCACCCTGTCAATCCCCCCAAACATGGTCAAGTGGGCAAATGTAAGATCCAAGCTGTCGTTAGAAATAAAAGGAATCAGATGCATATATTTAAAGGTTTCAATGATCAAAAGTGACATACCATGATACCCGGACCAATTACCTCATGGAGCAAAAACCTCTTCTATCACAGGACCAAGCCAATGGTGATGGATGTTGCTGCTGACAAGACAAAGATGATGGAAAAAGAAAAGGTGGGCCCTCCAGGGCCATGCTCAGGTCAATCCTGCTCTCGGTACTCCATGTCTAGGACCTGTGGGCCTCGAGACATGATCTCCTAGTTATCCCTGAAAAGTGGGGATAACAAAGTGCATCTGCAAAATTTTCTCTGTATTGAATGTGATTTCAAGGGACCCACTAATACCTTATGTTTATAGCATCAAAACATAACCCATAAAACTGTACCTAACCGCTGTCCCCTATGTTCTCAACATTTTCCCATCTCTTTACTGTTAAATCTTCTACCGATCTACTTTATTCTCTCTCTCTCTGTTTTATAAATTTAACCTATGCTATTGATTAGAAATTCGAAGTATAAAACAGACATAGAGAATTCCTTTGTTCAACCTAACTCTAGTTCTTGCCTGGTATAAGTTTACATAGTTTACATTCTTATTTTTGTTTATCTTCTTTTTACAGCATTCTCCATTTTTATCATGTAAAGAAAAATTAGAAACAGGTTATGAAAAACAAACATGAAGAGAAAAGACATCATAAAGAAAACATATATAGGTTCTGAGCTCCAGAAAAGTTACTGACCCTATTCACATAATGTATGAGCTTATCCATCTGTTTGAACCAAGTACCTGCACTTTCATATGCGAAATCTTCACCCATAGTCCATATCATATGATTTGTACGATATTCTTTGGCCTACACATTCGTATTCAATCAATCACTTAAGAGGAAGTTCAATATTATTTTGGACCCCTATTGCTAGAGTGGTTTTAGCTTACAATATTTTAACATCTTACAGTATAGATGCAATTTCAATCACCTGTTCTCTAGCAAAGCGAACAAAGCTATCAATCCTTTCCTCAACATTAAAATCATAGAGAAGAGGATCATCCTGCATGTCAGAGAAACTTTGGTAATGTTCTTCTTGAACTTAATCTCTAACTCATAAAACGGATATGGTAGAGATAAATGGTCACCTGGATTACAGATTCTGTTGTTGCAATACCAAAATCAAAGCCAGCGGGAGGAACATAAAGGTTTGGAAGTATTCCAGTGAATACCTGGACAGTCAGCATTTTGGATAAATCAGATACATTTAAACATTATGGTCGCATTAACATGCACTGGGACAATAGACCTCAAGAACAACTATACATGAGAATATGATGATGATGATGATTGTTAACGTCCACTAAGACAAACTTTGGTCTATCAGACCTTAAGAAAAGAAATGGTAAAGAATTAATTCGTTTGCTTTAGAATTTTATTCCTATGCTCAAAAAGATTGGAGAGAAGCTTTCCTAAATCTAAATAGCTTTGATAATTTAAAAGGTTAGGAAGGTCGGTATTGTTGAAAATATTTTGAAATTGAGATCTAATGTGGACGTATGCAGGACATTCTAACAGAGTGTTTTTCATCCTCCACCTTCTTTGTATCACAATGATAACAAATTATTTCATCCCAAGATGTTTTAGAAATTTTTCAATGCCCTGTTTCACTATGATGATGATGATGATGATTGTTAACATCCACCGAGACCAACTTGGGTCTGTCAAACCTTAAGAAAAAATGGTAAGGAATTAATTGGTTTGTTTTAGAATTGAATTCCTATGCTAAAAAAGATTGGAGAGAAGCTTTCCTAAATCTCAATAGCTTTGATCAGTTAAAAGGTTAGGAAGTTTAGTATTGTTGCAAATATTTTGAAATTGAGATATAATGTGGGCGTACGCAGGACATTCTATGAGGAAGTGTTTTTCATCCTCCAACTTCTTAGTATCACAAAGATGACAGATTCTTTCATCCCATGGCATTTTGGGAATTGTCCAATGCCCTGTTTCACTATGGAGCTCATCAGAATTCATTCTTATTTTAGCAATATTGATTTTTGTCTTTACACTAGTTATAACAGAAATATAATTTTGATCTTCTATATTAGGGTCAATACCTCTTTATAGTATCTTAATTTTATCTTATCTTCTTATTCTCTCATAAATATACAGCTTCCATTTAAAAGAAACTACATGATTCACACAAAAAGAACTTCATAATCGACTGTTATGTAATTAAAGTAAGCGAAAGAAACAGATAATTGCTCAGAACAGATGTATTATTCTGGGATTATTGATGATGAAAAATAACTAGCAAACTAGGAGAATCTTCAGACCTTTAGAAGTCAAATTTGTTCCCACCTCTGCAGATGACCCAAAGGTCTTAGAACCACGCCAGACCATCTCCATAGTACGATCCTTTCTCCGATTTGCAATGTCTTGGTAGTCTGCTCTTCCAAAGAACAGTCCAGCAAATCCAACCTGTAAATTACCACCAATCAGATACTCTACATACTGATCTCTTTTTGTGAAAACCTGCATAAATCTAAGGCCGAAGAAACAGCATGTAGCATCAAGAAGTTTCACAAAATTCTAAATAATCAGACAAATTCCAATCACACTAAGTTCTGCTCACTCAAAAATGCAAGAAATCTTATCAAATATGGATGTCGAAAAATACACACACAACTCAGGTGAAAGCCATAAATTTCTGTATTAACATCCATTCATATCGCCATGCTCAAAATTCACTACAAACTGGAGACTATGACCAAGGTCTATGCTCTAGAAGAATAAGTTTTGCCTCTTACTCTTGAGATGACAGTTTCGACTGCATAGAAAAGATTTACAGCCAATTATGTAAACTTCTCGGAATAAAAGAACACTTCTCGGAATCACATTTTGGAGGAAGACAGAAACTACATCCACCAGAATGGAGCAAAAATAACACGGGATCTCTAGAGGCATGTTTTCCTCTCACTATACCTCGAGAGGCAGGTTCAACAGTGTTAGAAACTAAATCCCTGTTGCTGTTTTATGAAAAGAGGTAAATATTTCCTTCAAAATATCTTTCAGCGGGACCATTTTCTGTTGAGCATGTTATGTGGAGTTGCAAAGTTCCCAGAGTCTTTTGGGCATGGATTTACCTCATTCTCTTTGTCGCCCCGCTTTATTGGAAGGAGGTCAGTTTTGAGGACAAATGTATGGTCTGACCCGCAGGAAGAAACGCTTAGGACATTATCAGATTGACAAGTATGTCCTTCTTGTAGAGAATACGATGTTGTGCAACCTATAATGGGGTCACTAATCCATTTCATTTAAGAGAATTCACAACTTATAGATCAAAGATGCCTATCTAGATTTCAGAAATGGTAGGTCTTTACATGAAAAATATAGATCCTTTTGAGATTGGAGCCAAAGCTGACATGCCAGTTCTTTTCACCTGTGTAGGGAGGGGTAATCTGTATGATCATGCTTCGACTCCATGCTGTATAAATTTTTTTTGTTCAATAATGAAATGTAAGATGGATTTTCATATATATATCAATATCAATCAGGATTCCAAAACCATGATTTCCATCAAGGATCAGGATATGTAATATAATTTGAACTTTCTGTTTCCAGAGTTAGAGAAGCAAAATTTCCAGAGTTAGAGAAACAAAATTCTGGACAATGAGAAACAGGGAAGACAGTCAACAAACCTCAGCAGATAGAAGATAAGCTTGAACGGCCGAGTGCCCAAACGGATCAACCTGCCACCCAATGCGAGGCACAATGCCAAATTCCTTCTTAAGAAATCTGTGCCCCAGAGTTGTTTGATCTATCATGTCCACATACAAGGTAGTTGCCTCATCGTGCATAACATAACCCCCATTTCTGGAGAGCGAGAGAGAGAACAGTAAAATCACTGTGTCGGCAACTTCGGCATTCAAAATACTCACTATAGTGAAATAGAACCTAATGTATATCTAGCACAGCAACACTCTTATATCAGTTCAGAGACTTAAAAAAATAGCCAAATTACATGAATTCAAGCTGCCCCGATGCCACAAGCCTCCGAACAATCTTCTTCTTCTTCTCATTCTGCTCCCTCCACCACCTTGCAAAGAAGCCCTGACAACAAAAGAACTGGACCCTCGGAATCATTTCATTTCAATATCACCACATCCAAAATATACTACAGACAGAGAAACAAGACTCATTCTCAAACCTTATCACAGAAGTCCTAAAACATAGATATCAAATCACGTATCCTGAACATATTATGTAAAGGCATTTGTATTTGCAAGGTCCGCCAGACCACTTTGGTTATAAAAACAATAAATCTACTAATTTATCCATTCATTTTTACAATCTGTAAAACACAACCTATATCAGATGAAAAACACTGCTTTCTCCTATACTGCCCAGCCTACGCACGCATTATAAATAAATACATAAATATTTGCAGTGGGGACTTGACTGGTTGCTCGAGAGGGGGTGGTGATATTCCCAATCAAGGTTCATTACCCCAAGGGTATGGTATGCTTTATTCCGTGAAATAGCATGGCTGTCATGACCGTTAAGTCAAACTGTGCGTAGAATTTGTCATACAGTGTAGCATTTGTCATACAGTGTGACACTTCATCCCACCCTTTGATAGATACTGGGTGCTCAAGTAAGGAAGCAACCTGTAATACCTCCATAAATATTTGCTATTATAAATTTCTCTAAGATATTTTATCCATGAAAACAAAACAAGCTATGAATTTCAGAACTCAGCTGTTCAATCATAGAAACTAATTATTAAAATTCGAACACTATTTTTTTATTGAAGTTTGATTTTCATTCTGAAACAAGTGACCATACAGGCCAAGTTAGGTTTCAAAGGATGTCAAACGATAATCATTTAAAAAAAAAAAACTGAAAAATCATCCAATGTGCAATGTACAATGATCCTCTCACTGTTTCTACGTAAATAAACTTCTTGTTTGGATCCTCCTGCAATGCAGCAACAACAGAATCCAGGATGTACTGAACTGCGGCCACCTGCAAATACAAACTCATATCAGAATAACAATAAAAGTTCAATAGCATTATTGCCTTCCTCGTGCATGAATTATAAACAAAATTATTTTCTCCATGAATTTGATGAACAGGTTACAGGGATGGATGGAGGCTTGTACCTGAATTGAACTGTTAGAACCCACATAATACTGGTCAACTGTCTTGAGCCATCCGAGATCATTATGGGTGTGGGGAACTAGATGAACATTGAGCTTGCCCTTCACTGGCCCTCCCGTGTTGTTGTAGTCAATTGGCAGAGATTTGCAGCGAGGGAGATTGAGCAGAAAGCAGATAGTGCCAATGGCAAGCCAACGCCATTGCAAAGTGGATGGAGCCATCTGTGTTGGTGTAAAATGCGATTCAATTGCCTTCAGGAATCCTCCTCATGTAGACCATTTTAGGGTCTTTGTAATAATAAAACTAATGAAAATGAAATGAAATGAAAGTATTTTTAACGTCCACGAGGCTAAAAATAGCCTATGGGACAGATTGCTTTTCCATCTGGCTTTTGCATTCGGCCCTTTTCTTGTGAAGTTTTACAATAATTGCTCCCAGCTTCTCAACAAACTCTTCGCTGAATAGATTATCCCAGGAATTAGCTGCCAGAATACCTGCATAATTTTCCCTGCTGTCTTTGAGGGCCTCACATTCTAAAATGAAATGTTTTTCTGTTTCCACTTTTCCGGACGAGCACAAAATACATACTCTTTCTTCCCACCTTTCTTTTGGCCTTTTCCAGCGCCCTGTTTCACAACGGAGTTGATGAGAATTGGTCCTTAATTGAGCAATAAGAGTTTTAGCTCTCCAAGAAATATTGGCCCCTATGTACGCCTTTTGTTGATGGTTATGAGTGGGGTTAAACTCTTCAATGTAGTATTTCTTCTTTCTCCCTAGCTCCTTCTCCCAAGTATGTTTGTGAATGCAGCAGTTAAAAGATAATGCCGAATCATGGCAGACTGCAATGGGGTCAGGGAATTTTGCATGGCAGTTAAAAAGAATTTGGATCAACGTTGTGGTTGTCGCGCTCGAGACTCCGACTATGACACGGATTTGAGTGGCCGATATAGGTTATCGGACCCAAGAAGTTATGACACGTCATCCGAGCAAAATGTTTCTTGGTAGTTCTGTCAAAATTTGTTTGTTACTGTGAGTATACATCTTCTGTGAGTGTACATCTTCTCTTTGTTTATACAAGCGGGAATCTTGATATATGTGATGTATACTGACAAAAAGATTGGCATTTGTAGTGGATACATGTGATTTGAATGACTTGGTTTTTAATTAAAATATCACACTTATTGTTGACAACTCCCAAAAACATGTGACTTCACAAAACAAAATATTTTATGTTTTCCATGTGTTGTCTGTGTGAGCTGAACGATCTAGTTCTATATTATATTCTTCAAGATATCAGACATATAAAATACATTCTTCAAGATAGGGTGGGATTCAAAATATAAAAAAAAATGATTATATGAATTTTATAATAATAATAATAATTTATTTTTAAAATCATGTTTAATTATTTAATTATTGATATATGTTTTTTATAAATATATATTGATATGATATAAATAATTATTAAAATAATATTTTTAAAATTTTAATAGATTTTTAAAAATATCAAAATATATAAAATGATTATATGAATTTTATTTAATATTAATAATATGGAATATTTTATGAGTATAGATTAATGTGTGATAAACTAGTTTAGATTTATTTTAAATTCTTAGATATATTGAACATCAAGAAGAATCTAATTTCTTAAAGTGTAAACTTTTTATTATTATTTCATTTTATGTCAAATTTTACAGGATACATGTAATTGTTTTTTTAATATAATATTATCTAACATAATCTAATGCTCCAATATCTCTTCTCACTATTTTCTATACAATAATTTATTATTAATTTAATAACTAAATTATATAAATTTTATTTTATATTAATAATATTAGATATCTTATAAATATAAATTAATGTATTATAACTCATTGAATAATTAAATTAACTTTTTTTTATATGTGATAAAAAATATTTATAAAACATCATCCTATCAAAAAAAATTTAAATAATTTTTTTACCACGATAATATATCCTAATATCCTAATTAGGATTGAGACTAAGATGATTCCTATCCCTAGGCTAAATTAGACTAATCACATGAGGCCCCCTTGCAATGAGATTAGGATGGTTCCTAAGTTGAGATGGGGTCACCATATATTGGAATGAGACTAAGATGGTCCCTATTCCCTATGTTCCCAACACTCACTTCGAGCCACCTTATAGAATAAGATGGTACGTATGTCCACTAAACTATGGTTACCTTAGAATAAGATTAAGATAGTACTTATTTTTTTATTTTATTTTTTTGAAATGGTTTATCGAGCATTATCTATTTTGAAAGCTTTATTAATTTTGATGTTGGCTTTGGACTACAAGTCTTATGCTAAAATGAGGCAAAGATGATTTATAAAGCAGTACATGAATTTGTTTTAAAAGCTTGTTCAATCTAGAAGCTAGCTTTGAAATGCAAGTTTTTGAGGTGATGTGGTAATATGTTTATAATATTTTATTTACCCACATTAAAAGCTTGGCTAATTTAGAAGCTAGTTTTTTAGGTGATGTGGTAATATGTTTATAATATTTTATTTACCCACATTAAAAGCTTGGCTAATTTAGAAGCTAGTTTTGGGATTTAAGTTTTTGAGGTGATATTATAACACTTTTTTCTTCACTTTGATAATAGTGATATCATTAATGATTTGACTATTATACGTTGTAAATTGTGTTTGAGTTGTGGTTTTTATCTATATGATGTTACTATCTTGGTACTGTTGATATTATGGTAGCTGCGGGAGGTATCAACTTCCACATGTAACCTTTGACTAGATTAGAATATTTCGAGAAGCAAGAGACACCTTAAAACGTTGGATAATAATTCTAGGAGACAAATCGGCTCAAGAGAATATTTAATATTGAGTTATTAGCCTCCAAAAAGAGAAGTCGGCCCAATCAAGTGAGATAGAGATTATAAATAGAGGGCACTAGAGCTCATTTGTTATATTCACTCTCACAACTGCATAAGACCAATGGTGCGCGAGTTTGGACAGGAACTGTAGTTGTAGTTGCAGCTGTTGCAACTGGCATTTTGGTTTTGGCTTGGACTTACTCTTGGTTATGGTTTGGAATTTTTGTTTGGCCTTTGGTTATTCTTGCTTGGTGTGCTAGCCTTGGAGAAAGGTGTGCTACCTTGGTTGGCTATTGATTTGCTTTCAGAATTATTATGTCTGTTAAGGTTAAGGTGCTCAGGGGTGGCATTTGTGCCTATGGTTGGGTGACAATATTGCTATATTGTCTACAGTGAAATGAGCACACCTATTTTTCTAACAGGTTATGGGCCCACACTATCTTCAGACAGTCTAACCGCTCGAAGATAGATTGGGAGGATTTGCTCAGTTACAGTTGCAGTTGCAGTCAAATTTTTGCTACAACAACGAAACCTTAACCCTCTTGTTAAGGCACCTTAAGTGAAGAGCTTGACCTAATTCCTGGATAGCCTAGTGCACCCTAGCCTAGCGCACCTCCTGGTACTCTGAGGCAGACCCCCACCTCGGCAAGGTCTGATGACCTCTCGATCTTTGGATCTTCCAATTCTCGAGCCGAAATGATTCTTCGGTCCCTGTTGGCACCTTCAACACTTAAGACCATAAGTCCTTTTCTACGCTCCGCCCACGCAAACATGCACTAGACATGAGTCTCCACTCCACGTGACCACGGGCTTAACCCCAAAAGGGCATGTCGCATTTCACGATATCGAGACTTTCGTTGCAAGGCACCCCAATTCCTCCAAGTCCCAAAATCCCGAAATGGATTAACGGTCTCTAGCTCCTCCCTTAAATTCTCCTAATGTGACCCACGACTACGACCTGGGGAACAACCTTCGAGCTCGTCGGGATTTTGCGTATCGAGGTTTGCGATGTAGCTTGTCTCCCTTCGCTCGATACCCGAAATGTCGATATTCCTTTACCACAGATCAACGGTCCCAATTCTTCTACGATCTAATGGTCCAGATTGCATCGGGATTCCGCATATCGTGACTTCTGGGTAGTTGGTTCCACCACACTCCCGACTACTGAAATGTCGATATTTCGGAGCGCCCCAAACCAACGGCTCGCGCTACTCTGGATCTAACGGTTGTCATCCCTCCTAAGCTTGCAAGTGTTGAAATACTCTTTCCTTTATCCTCCCTGCAACTCCACTGGATCTAATGGCCTACAGGTATCGGCATTTCTCCCTCTGAGAGTTTCCACCGTCCGTTCAGGTTCTCAATACTTCCTAGCCAAATAAATCAACATCTTTCCTCCTGAGCTTGATTCCACGAGGTGACTACAAACCTCGTGCTTTCTTTGAGCTCTTCGAAGTCCCTATCCCTCTCGGTCTTGGTTCTCGCTGCAAACTCAAGGATTATAAGGAATTCTCGCGTTCACTCCTTGCGAAAGAAGTTCTTCAACCACTCACTTGGGTTGGAAAAGTTAAGACTTCATCTTGGCCTACGCACACCTTGCACGGCTCTGTGCTATACTTTCACTTCTGCTGGTATAAGAACAATGGTATCCCTCCCGAGATTTTCTGAGGTAAAACTCAGAATCTCGTCAATGCACTCCTTGTGGAAATTCACTGCACTTCTTGAAAGAATTCTCAGGAAGAGAAACAATTGAAACTTACACTCTCCCTCTCACGGACTTCATACATTCAACATGAAATCACTGATACACACACAGCATTGAAACAAATGCAAGAATAGCATATAAGCAAATTGTAAACATACCATTCAAGAGATGCAAACAATAACCATGATACACCATGAAATTGGATCAAAGCATTCTTATATTAATTCAAGTTCTTTTGTACATGGATTCAATAGCAACAACTATCTATTCATACAAATTCTACAATCTTTGTTCTTCTCTGCCCTCCTATGCTCTCTTGCTCTACAGCTTCTAACTACTATGAGAATAATGATACCATACTATACATATGAGGGAGATTTCTCGAGTTTTCCCTCCTACAACCTCAAGCTATCTAATCGAATTAAAGCCTACATCTACTTTACATTCATTACATTAAATGCCTACAACCGACAGATGAGAGAAAACGCTCAAGATCTGTGTTACAATCTCCAAACCATAAAAGCAAATATATCTTTTCCAGATATTACATTAATGTTTCATATTTTCAAATTCAAAACGTCTTCAAAATGCGCATTGGTGCATATCTAGTTCTCATCCACTTGCGCTTGCTTGCGATGCTCTTGCATCATACTCCTCCAGCTGAAAAATTCATGGACTCCTATCCATGAGCTCTTGCATCGTCTGTCCATGTTTCTGGATATTTGCTTCACTTTCCCAACTAGTATCTTCAATCGGGTGTCATTTCCATTTTACCAAATATTCAAGATGTGTCGTCCTCCGGGTCTTCTTACCAACTCTCTGATCAATGATCTTTTCCATCTGCGGATTTTCAGTTACAGGCATCTGTTTGACCCACTGAACTTCCTTTTGATTCTCTTCTCCTCTCGCTTCATCTGCTCTGTAAGGGTACAGATATACTACGTTGAATATGGGTGATATTCCCACACCATCTGGCAATTCTATCTAATAAGCATTTGCCTCAAATTTCCGTAAAATATTACACGGCCATATCTTTTTCATCTTCAGCTTATTATACATTCCTCTCGGGAACCTTTTCTTTCTTAGCTGTGCTAAGACCAAATCTCCCACTTCGAATTAAAGCTCTCACCTGTACTGATCTACTCTGCGCTTATATTCCTGGTTGGAATTCTGCAACCGCTCTTTAATCTTACCGTGGAGCTTCTGCATCTCTGCTGCAAAATCTTCCGCTCCAACACTCCTGAACTCATTCTTCTCTAAGTCTCTCAACTCAGATACTCCCCTTGGTTGCACTCCATACATTATCTGGAATGGGCTTTGTCCTGTGCTCCTGTTAGGTGAGTCATTATATGCAAATTCCACTTGTGGCAGAATCTGATCCCATTGACTATGATGTTCAGTAACCAAATTCCTCAATAAGTCCCCCAAACTTCGATTTACTACCTCAGTCTGTCCATCCGTCTGAGGGTGATATGTTGAGCTAAAAGATAAATCTGTCCCCAACTTCTTCCATAGTGTCTTCCAGAAATGACCAACAAATTTGGGATCCATGTCTGAAACAATACTCTTGGGTAAACCACGAAGTCGAACAACTTCTTTGAAAAACAGATTTTCAATGTGTGTTGCATCACTGGTTTTCTAACATGGAATAAAATGTGCCATTTTTGAGAATCTGTCGACTACCACGAATACAGAATCACAACCTCTCTGTGTCCTTAGCAGTCCTAACACAAAATCCATGCTTACTGCATCCCACAACCTCTCTGGTATTGGCAATGGTTGATACAACCCTGTATTCTGTCTTTTCTCCTTTGCATGCTGGCAAATTCTACATTTTGTAATGATCCCAAGCCATTATGCAAGGATCATCACTGTTTTGGTGTCTTTTCTAAAACTTTTTATGAGTGAGGTATTTCGTCAAACAGTTTGTTGATCTATTTGTTTAGATGTGTTTATATGTCTGTATGCAGAAAATAACAGAAAGAGATAACCATGGAACATACCTCAACCATATGCAATAAGATAGACAAGCCAAAACATCTCAAATCTTATTTATTCATAAAATAGAAGAACCTGCTACAATGGAGATGTCGATCTGGAATGCTCAACAGATGGCCAAGATTATTGACAATAGATAACAAGTATGAGCTGCTACAAAATGCTCCCGACAATACAAAATAAGCCTCCAAAGGCTGGATAGGAGATGAAGACCAATGCCAAGTGCCAAACCCCTCACTGTTGGAAGATGCCACGCTCTACTGGATAACTGAAGCTCCTCAACAATTCAGCCATGGTGCCAAAGATGTCCAATCACCTCCAAAAAGATGCCAAACAGTGGATCAGGTGATGGTAAGAACAACCTAGGTGCCTAAATCTCCAAATCCACTCTCAAACCTTGTAGATCTGAACTCCTCCACTGAATGGTGCACCCCACTGGATGAATAAAGCACTAGATAATTCGGCCCTGATGAAGGAGGCCTCCAAATGCTCTGAAACTCTCCACAATGATAGATCAGGACGCTGCAATGAGAACCCAAGTGCTCAAATCCTCAAAATACCTACTAGATCCTTATATCTAGCTACCCTCCAAGTAATGGTGCGCCCTCCTCTTGGGAAAACATCTCACTCTCAATACAAATAGATCCTCCACTGAAAGACTCCGAAAAACCACCAAGAATGATGCCAAGACACCTGCAAAGGAAACCCAATACCTGGAATTCTCGAAATCCCTTCTCCTCATCTAGGACGAATCCTTCCTCAATGAATGGTGCGCCCCCCATGCTGGAAACCCCCAACTGGTGCACCCTCTCTCTATCTGCACAAGCAACTGATGTGGAATCCTCCTGCAACTGAGTAGATCTGGAACTAGAATGGTGTGGGAGCGTATTGCAGCTCCGATACCAAGCTTGGGACAAGCTAGGTGGAATCTTTCACCATTGAATCGTCCTCTAGGGTTTGTTAAGTCAAAACCCTCAAAACCCCCAATGTTGGGCTCACTAGCTAGAAGCCAGATATCAAATGATAATCATACATGAATGAATGAGAAGAGGCCCTTGACTTTCCTTTATACTTTTGGCTCACCTTGTCCCTCCAAAGTGACTTTCATTTTATTAATACTTAATTAATTAATTGAATCACTTTAATTAATTAATTAACCTTTTTACCTTTGAAAAGCTCCTTATCTCTCCTTGTGGCTTCCCTGGCCACTGAAAGTCACTTCTAGCCATCCCATCCTGTAGTGTTGCTCCTCCCGATTCCAATGAGCTATTACACTGAGAGGTTCCTCCAAGTAATCTGCCCAAAATGACCTCTTCAGTGAATTCCATTGACTTATAGCTCAAAATAGTCAAAATCATGGAAATCGTCGGAATGCAACGAAACCAAAGCCAACCTGTGCGAAATGGCTCATAATGATGGAATATGATGATCAATGCAATCTGGACCCTACAATGCCTCTCAAATACCCTTGTACTCGCTATAACATCCATCTGGCTACTCTGGTCATCATAAATCTCTACACTGGGATAATGTCCCAAAGTGGGGACATTACAGTCCTCCCTGCTAGAAAATTGCTTATCCTCAAGCAATACCCAAATCCCTCCAAGTAAAATACTAGGATCCCATGTCCACCTGTGGGATACATAGTAGAATCCATCCAACGATGAACAATAGTACACTCCACCCCCTGGATCCCATATAAGGAAGTGAACTGTAATACTCTGTGAAGCATAGTCTTGAAAGATATCACCCCTGTGAACCTCCTGCACATGACACATGGCCTCATCTCAAAATGAGTCCATCCTCCAAATCTCTACCAAGATCCACACGGCCTCCATCAACTGCACATGATGATGCCATAATGAGGTACTGCAAGACCTCCGTGAGGCACCCACAAGTGATGCGCTCCTCTCAACCCTAAAGCCCAATGGAAAGTTATCATAACTTTCCCCTGCAATGGTCCACTCTCCCTTATCGGTCAATGAACTGCTCAATCCTGTAATCCTTGGGTCCCATGCTAACCTATGTCGAAGATCCTCATGCTGACACGACACTACTTCGACCATGACTATCTGCCCCCTGCATACATCCTGAACCCTCCTCTCCTGGGTCCTCCAGATGAAATACCTGTGACCATTGGACCTGTTGTCCAGAAATTGTATCAATGCAGACACCTCTGTAGAAGAAGGACATGTCTAAACATCTCCATGCCCTATCCTGATGATCAACCGGAAGAAGAGGTCTCACCCCATAGGACAAGTACCTACAGACCCACTCCAACCCAAATCAAGGTGGAGTGTGTGGCTCTCTAGTGTAACCTAGGTCACCATGTAGTCAGACATCCTGCTAGCCAAATGAACATCCGGATCCCATGGTAAAGTTGGAAGTTTATCACTTCCAATCTCCTCTAACTGCTCCTGTGTGAGACTGATCACTGTCAGGAGCCCCCTGTGCTCATCTTCTATCCTCATGCTGTTGTCAATGATAAATGTGTCGAAGAAGGATAACCGACCTATCTGCAGCTGAATGTAGGACTGGAATGTGTCACATGCTTTTGTCAATCCCAAGGATTCGACCAGAAGCTCATCCATCAGTATCCATGATTAGTACTCTCTTGTGGTCACTACTAAATCCCAACCATCCAGTACATCCGGAAGTAACTCCTCCAACTGCTGCTCAACCAACCTCCATCTCTCATCTCCCATGCAACTACTGATATGGTGAAGGTGATCTCTCATAACTAGGTGTTGTTGGAAAGGAGTGACATCTACATGCTCCCCTAGGTGTGTCTCCTCCCTGCAAGGCACTATACCCCTTTGAATGCCACCATACATCTCGGCATGACTCTGTGAACTATCCCTCATGTCGTCTCCTGCAGACTCATGATGCAACATAGATCCTGGGCATAATACTGGATCAACCTCTACTGGAAGGTCACCCTCTCTCGGAACACAAATGGAAGTGTCCTCCATCAACTGGTGCTCCTCTGCTAGACCACCAACATCCTCTAACCATGTGACCAAAGGATATATCAGAGTGTCCACCAAGATAGATGAAGTGGATCTCTGACAAATCTCCTCAAGAAGGACATCTGATCTAGACTTTGATTCTTGAAGGGTGGTCTATGTGCCTCTCAAGAAACCTCGAGTGCTCTCCAACTCCCGAGTGAGTCGGTCTACCTCCAACTCCTGCCCCCTCAGGGCCCTATAATACAACTCACCAATCCCCAGTAGGTAGTCCATGTCTGTCAACAATTGTTGGTAGTCATTCCTCATCATAGACACTCTCTCCCGGAGAGTGTGAAAATCATCCATGGAAAATCCTCCATCTGAGCTACCTTGTGCCACTGATGCTCTCCAACAGTAATCTGCCATCCTTGCATGCATGTCATCAATACGTCTAGTGGTTGCCCTGATCATAGCCTCACTAACTTTCAACTGTGCTGCTAAGTGGTGTGACTCCTAATCATGGTCATACTGAGGTGCCATCTCAGACCCCTCACTGCTAGTGCCAACTCTAGAATCCCCAAAAACACTCTATGCATAAGATGACGTGTTGAATTGTCCACTATCTACTGTGTTGTTGGGTACTCCTGTATGCAACTACATCCCATCACTAGATGATATCTCCCCCTGAATCACAGTGTATCCTATATGAGCAGTCGTATCCTTTTGTGCACTCAACCTGCTACTATCAACTACACCTAGATCCCATAGAGATGTATCCATACACGTGTTATGGTCATCCTGACTGTTAAAAAGTGCATCCTCATCAATGCAGACCGATCCTGTAAGTAAGTGCTCCATCACCCTGTCAGCCTCTGCAATCTGTTCAACTAATGGAGTCTCCAATAGTTGTGACTCAATCTCCTCAGGTTGATCTGTATGTGTAAGGTCAATTGTCGGTACGTCCTGTACCTCCTCCTGGATCTGTGGGTCATCCTGTCCATGGTGTGCATCCCACACACTAGGTTCATCCATCATACTTGAGGTGCCACTGATCTCCTCATGTGATGTGGCTATCATTGGTGTCTGGATAGGTGACAGATGTGTCACGGCCCCCATAGGAAGCTCATCATCTCTAGGTGCTAACACGTGTGACTCCTCACTAGTGTCACCACTCTGCTGAGTCGTAAGGTCATCAATGGTATGTGATATGTCTGCTGAGACACTGGTGCTATCACCCTGTCCACCGAACTGTCTATTCACTACACAAGGATCATCATCCTCCTCAAGCGTGCAAGCATCACTAGCCTCTGTGCAAGAGTCATCATCACTATCCTCTGAGATAGAGTCACTATCACTAGCCTCTATGTCAGAGTCACTATCATCATCGGACTGCTCCAGATAAGCCTCAACCGACCCATCCTCACATGCCTCATCATCATTGTCCTCTCGTACCTGAACAATATGCTTCTTACCCTTACCCCTACACCTATGATCAGGTTCCCAAGGCACCTTGCAACTATAACAACGTTGCATGCTCCTACTAGGTGTGGGGTTTCTAATGGCCGCGGGGTTACCCCAAATGGCTGCTCTGATTTCTTCCCTCTCCTTGAGCCAATGTGCAATATTCTTTTGTTCCAACTAGGATTTTTATAGGATAGGAACCATTGGAATGTTATGAGCCCTTTGAAATTATTGATGGTTTCATATTCCCTTTCACACTCCTCAATCATGTTAACATTATCCATCTTATTCTAACTCTGCTAACCCCCACTAGCTGGCAGGAATCTAAGCTTTGATACCACTGTAATGATCTCAAGCCATTATGCAAGGATCATCACTGTTTTGGTGTATTTTCTAAAACTTTTTCTGAGTGAGGTATTTTGTCAAACAGTTTGTTGATCTATTTGTTTAGATGTGTTTATATGTGTGTATGCAACAAATAATAGAAAGAGATAACCATGGAACATACCTCAACCATATGCAATAAGATAGACAAGCCAAAACATCTCAAATCTTCTTTATTCATAAAATAGAAGAACCTGCTACAATGGAGATACCGATCTGGAATGCCCAACAGATGGCCAAGATGATAGACAATAGATAACAAGTATGAGCTGCTACAAAATGCTCCCGACAATACAAAATAATCCTCCAAAGGCTGGATAAGAGATGAATACCAATGCCAAGTGCCAAACCCCTCACTGTTGGAAGATGCCACGGTCTGCTGGATAACTGAAGCTCCTCAACAATTCGGCCCTGGTGCCAAAGATGTCTAATCACCTCCAAAAAGATGCCAAAAAGTAGATCGGGTGATGGTAAGAACAACCCAGGTGCCCGAATCTCCAAATCCACTCTCAAACCTTCTAGATCTGAACTCCTCCACTGAATGGTGCGCCCCACTAGATGACTGAAGCCCTAGATAATTCGGCCCTGATGAAGGAGACCTCCAAATGCTCTGAAACTCTCCACAATGATAGATCAGGACACTGCAATGAGAACCCTAGTGCTCAAATCCTCAAAATACCTGCTAGATCCTTAGATCTAGCTACCCTCCAAGTAATGGTGCACCCTCCTCTTGGGAAAACGTCCCACTCTCAATACAAATAGATCCTCCACTGAAAGACTCCGAAAAACCACCAAGAATGATGCCAAGACACCTACAAAGGAAACCCAATACCTGGAATTCCTTGAATCCCTTCTCCTCAGCTAGGACGAATCCTTCCTCAATGAATGGTGCACCCCCCTTGTTGCAAACCCCCAATTGGTGCGCCCTCTCTCTATCTGCACAGGCAACTGATGTGGAATCCTCCTGCAACTGAGTAGATCTGTAACTAGAATGGTGTGGGAGCGTATTGCAGCTCTGATACCAAGCTTGGGACAAGCTAGGTGGAATCTTTCACCACTGAATCGTCCTCTAGGGTTTGTTAAGTCAAAACCCTCAAAACCCTCAATGTTGGGCTCACTAGCTAGAAGCCAGATATCAAACGATAATCATACATGAATGAATGAGAAGAGGCCCTTGACTTTCCTTTATACTTTTGGCTCACCTTGTCCCTCCAAAGTGACCTTTATTTTATTAATACTTAATTAATTAATTAATTGAATCTATACCTGATGGTGATTTTGTTTATAGCCCTCGAGTCTGTACACATTCTCCATCCACCATCCTTCTTTGGACTTAACATTGTTGGCACAACGCATGGACTCAAGATTTCCCTAATCAACCCTTTATCCATCAAATCCTGGACTTGCTTCTTGACCTCTTCATTCTCCTGCAGCGTCAGTCTGTGTGTTGCTTTGTTTGGTAAACTCGCTCCTGGTATAAGGTCAATGTGATGGCTTATACTTCTGATGGGTGACAACGAACAAGGAAAATCGTCCACCACTATATCATGGAAATTCTCCAGCAGTTCCTGAATTTCCTTAGGTAGATCATCCATTGAAGTACTAGTCAAAACGACTCTAGGTTTTCTTACCACAACAAACTGCATGTCTTGATCTTTCTTGACTTCATCCAGAAGTTCCTTCCCACTCATGAGAAGTATAGTATTGCTTGTTTCTTCTTTCACCTTCTTGTCTTCAATTGGCAGCAACATATGTGTCCTACCATTCTTTTCCAAGGTATAGGTGTTCTTTCTTCCTTCATGGATTACATTCTTGTCGTATTGCCACGGCCTCCCCAACAAAAGATGACAGACATCCATCGGAATAACATCACATAAGATCTCATCTTGGTATCCCCCTATCTTAAATTCAACTAAACATTGTTTAGTGACTGTTACCTGGTGTCCTTTTTGCAACCATGAAACTTTATATGGGCTCGGATGTGCAATTGTCTCGAATTCCAACTTCTCCACCATCTCTGTGGATACTAGATTATATGTGCTTCCACTATCAACTATCACCTTGCATACCCTATCCTTGGCCTTGCAAGCAGTTCTAAACAAATTGTTCATCTGGACTAGATTCTCCATTTCCTTCTCTAGCTTCAAGAGAATTTTCCTCATCATTATGGATCTTCCTCCTTTTGCATCTTCCGCCTCAACATTTCACCTTTGTGCTTATGAAATGTCAGCTTCACCTCCTCCATCTCTATTTCTATCGGGGCATTCAAAATATTTGTATCTGATCTTCCCACAAACAAAACACTTTATTTCACCTCCTCTGCCTCTTCCTCTTGCTCACGGAAAATTATTCTTGTCGGCATATTGTCTTCCTTGTGAACTTCCTCCCCTTTCTGGGTGATTATGAGGTTTCTTCTCTTCATCCTCGGGCTTATGTACTTTGTCTTAGGCAACTGCTTTACCTCTGCTCTAACTTCTACCTCTGCCCCTTTGACCTTACTTTCGGGCCAATTTCTCTTATGCCTTCAAAGCAATATGATAAGCATATTATACATTCCTGATTGTTACCATGGTCATCTCATCCTGAATGTCATATCTCAAACCATTCATATATCTGGCGACCTTTTCATCATCACTCTCACGATGACCATCTCTGATGTTTATCCTGTAAAACTCCTCAGTGTATTTCTTCACTGTCATCCCTTTTTGTCTCAAATTCTGCATTCTTCGAAATAGATTGATTTGGTAATCTTTGGGTATGAATTTGGCTTTCATCTTTACGACCATCCTATCCCAGCTTTTGATTCTTTGTTTTCCTTTGCAACGCCTGTTAGCCTGTATTTCATCCCACCACAGTGTTGCATGCCCTTTCAGTCTAGTGACAGCATGCTTTACTTTCCTGTCTTCTTCAATATCTTCATAATCAAAATATTTATCCAGAGCTCTAAACCAATCTAGCAACTCCTCAACATCTAAGTTGCCTTCATACATCGAGATGTCCATTTTTTCTCTGGCACCTATCCTTGCAACAACTTTGAATAGACGTTCCTCTGCAGCATCTTCGGCTACAACTTCTTCTTTGGCTCCATCTTCGTTCTCACCTTCGGCCTCACTAACATCTCCAATATCAGGTGTTCGCCTTTGTGTTGTTTCCATAGCATCCAATCCAACATGAAGTTATCTCATCTCTCTTTCCATGGTTGGATCGGGCATAGGTCTCTCCTGACGTCTCCTCAGCGACATTGCTTCACTATGTCCACACATAATTCAAATCACAACTGTCCTCTATCTTTCCTCTACAAAAAACAAAATTTGTTAGCTCTGATACCACCTGACTCAGACCCCTACCTCATCAGGGTTTGATGACCTCTCGGTCTTTGGATCTTCCAATTCTCGAGCCAAAATGACTCCTTGGTCCCTACTGGAACCTTCAACACTTAAGACCACAAGTCCTTTTCTATGCTTCGCCCGCAAAAACATGCACTAGATGCGAGTCTCCACTCCACATGACCACTGGCGTGACCACAAGCTTAAGCCCAAAAGGGTGTGTCACATTTTGTGATATCGGGACTTTCGTTGCAAGGCACCCCGATTCCTCCAAGTCCCGAAATCCCAAAATGGATTAAAGGTCTCTAGTTCCTCCCTTAAATTCTCCTGATATGACCCGCGGCTGCGACCTGGGGCCCAACCTTCGAGCTCGTCAGGATTTCCCATATTGGGGTTTGCAATGTAGCTTGTCTCCCTTCACTTGATACCCGAAACGTCGATATTCCTCTGCCACAGATCAACGGTCCCAATTATTCTATGATCTGATGGTCTAGATCACGTCGGGATTTCGCGTATCGCGACTTCCGGGTAGTTGGTTTCTCCACACTCTCGACTCCCAAAATGTCGATATTTCGGAGCACCCCAAACCAACGGCTTATGCTCCTCTGGATCTAACGGCTGCTTTCCTCCTGAGCTTGCGAGTGTTGAAATACTCTCGCCTTTATCCTCCCTGCAACTCCATTGGATCTAATGGTCCACGAGTATCAGTGTTTCTCCCTCCGAGAGTTTCCACCGTCTGTTCAGGTTCTCAATACTTCCTGGCCAAATAAATCAACGTCTTTCCTCCTGAGCTTGATTTTGCGAGGTGACTACAAACCTCTTCCTTCCTTCGAGCTCTTTGAAGTCCCTATCCCTCCTGAGATTGGTTCTCGCTGCAAACTCAAGGATCACAAGGAATTCTCGCACGCACTCCTTGCGACAAAAGTTCTTTAACCGCTCACTTGGGTTGGAAAAGTTAAGACTTCAGCTTGTCTTGTGCATGCCTTGCACAACTCTGTGCTATACTTGCACTTCTACTGGTATAAGAATAACGGTATCTCTCCTGAGATTTTCTGAGGTAAAACTCATAATCTCGTCAACACACTCCTTGCGGACCTTCACTGCACTCCTTTCAGGAATTCTCAAGAAGAGAAACAATTGAAACTTACACTCTCCCTCTCACGGAATTTATACATTCAACATGAAATCACTGATACACACACAACATTGAAACAAATGCAAACAGACCATATAAACAATATGTAAACATACTATTCAAGATATGCAAACAATAGCCATGATACACCATGAAATTGGATCAAAGCATTCTTATATTAACTCAAGTGCTTCTGTACATGGATTCAATAGCAACAACTATTTGTTCATACAACTTCTACAATCTTTGTTCTTCTCTGCCCTCCTATTTTCTCTTTCTCTACAACTTCTAACTACTATGAGAATAATGATACCATACCATACATATGAGGGAGCTTTCTCGAGTTTTCCCTCCTACAACCTCAAGCTATCTAATCTAATTAAATCCTACATCTACTTTACATTCATTACATTAAATTCCTACAACCGAAAGATGAGAGCAAACGCTCAAGATCTGCGTTAGAATCTCCAAACCATAAAAGAAAATATATCTTTTCCAGATATTACATTAATGTTTCATCTTTTCAAATTCAAAACGTCTTCAAAATGCGCGTTGGTGCATATCTAGTTGTCCTCCACTTGCGCTTGCTTGTGATGCTCCTGCATCATACTCTCAGCAAGCTAAGGCATCAAGTTTGAGTTTTTGGTCAAAATCAAAGGTTGACCAAGTCAAAGCAGTCATGACTTACTCTATGAAGTCATAAAACAAGTTAGAAGGGGATTCTAACTTCAGAGCATGGAAGACAAGGATTGATCTCATCCTTGCCAAGAATAAAGTGTTAGATATCATGAAAGGCGAGATCATGGAACCACAGTTTGAAGCAAGAAAAGAGAAGGAACCTCAGAATGTTGCAGTTATGGAGAAGTTCAAGGACAATGACATCAATGCTATGAGTATCATAGTGGACTCTGTAAATGACCACTTGATACCCTACATCTCTCATCTTGACTCATCTAGGAAGATGTACGATGCCCTAACTAACCTCTTCTCAGTCAGAAACATTGGACAAGTAATGAGTCTGAAGAATTAGCTCTATGACATGAAAATGAATGATGATGACAACATAACATCATACTTTGTAAGAATATCTCAATTAAGAGATCAACTACAAGCTATTGAAGAAATCATTTCATAAAAGGAACTAGTAAATGTAGTACTCAGTGGCCTTCCCAAGACATGGGATGCATTTTCCGCAAGCATGAACACAAGAAAGGAGTATCCTACATTTAAAGAGAAATCCCAAAAGAAAGATGATGATCAAGCATACATAGCAAAGTTCAATAAATTTAATAATAAGAAGAAGTTTGGCTTAAGGAAGAAATCAAATCAAGAAAAGGATATGTCAAAAATACAATGCTTCAACTGTCGAAAATATGGTCACTACAGGAACCATTGTCATGAGTTAAAGAAAATGAAGGAAATAGACGAAGCAGCAATTGTTGAAGAAAGGGAACCCTCAAAGAAAGCTAAGCACGATAAAACAGACTTCTTCTAGTCAAGGTAACAATATTCTTCATAGTTCTTGTACATACCATGTTTACATAGTTCCTGTACATATCATGCATATCTATTTCCTAGAAGAAAAGATGGTCGGTTAGGCAAATACCTATGGAAGAATAACAAGATAAGGATTGTTATTATGATACATATGAAAAAGATGAAGTATGTTGACAATCTTTGGTGACAATTCCTGTGGAAGCCATTATATAAGTAGCAACTTCCAGATGGGCCACAATCAGAATAAAACTTGAAGAGACCAGAAAGAAGTCATTAATCAAGAGGAAACTAGAATAAGACTTGTGAAACTTTGTAGAAAGCAATAAGGATGCAGACGAAAGCATGGACTCTCTTAGATGGAGGGAGTTGATTGCAAAATTCCAAAAGAAAAGCATGCATTCAAACATGAAGTTGGGACTAGGAGGGAGCTAATCCTAAATGATATGATCCATTGAAGAATCTATGAAGATTATAAAGTATATGTCCATGTTCCCCATTGAAAGTAGCAACCATGATAAGCAACACGTGTTCAGTTTGAATCTAGAAGAAGTTTTATTAGAAAAGAATCCTTAAGTATCCTTGGTTGTCTATCTACATCCATGTTCCTATGATGAAATGAAGAAGTTGGAATCTTTAGGAAGGAAGGGCATGGAATCCATAGAATAGCTAAAGAGGAACATGAGGAAGAACATGAAGTTTCAAAGAAAGAAATAAAAGCCAGAACAACCAATTATTATACCGAGAATCATAAGACTACCAACTTGGTTTGAACCCACTAGAAGCAATCAAGCAGAAGAAATGGAATTTGTGATGAAGAACAATGTATGCAAGAAAATGTGAAAAATACTTATGAATGGAAGCATTGTGAGATTTAGAACTAGAGGTTCTTCCAGAAGGAGGGAGAAGACTATGATGACAACTTGTTCCAGTAAACCATATATACCTCTTGCAATATCCATGGATTGAAATTTACATGTAAAAGGCTATTCTTACTAATAAAACAAATTGAGAAAGAAGCTTATACCAGAAAGAAACCCATGTATGCAAATGGAAGAAGACCTTGTATGGATTCAAGCAACTTGATGTAGAGTATCTCATATACAACAGAAGCATGGTGAAAAATTACTATGACACAGAAAGTGTACCAGAATGGTTACTCAGAAGTTTGGGATGATGGATTGCTAATCCATGGGAAACTCCCATGATGACAGATCTGAAGAAGTTAAGAGACTCCAATTCAATAGACCCATCTTTGTATCGACAATTGATTGGCTCATAAATGTATTTGGAAAATGCTCAGCCAGATATTTTCCTTGTGGGACGTTTGAGTTGTGATATACAGTTGCATCGATTTATCGATTCAAATTAGGTAGGGAGTGCAGATGACAGAATAAGTGCTACTTGGATATGTTTCAGTTTGAGCTTCGATGTTATGGACTAGCAGGAAACAAAAGTTTATTACACTCAGTACTGCAGAAGAAAAATATATTGCAACTTGTGATGCTTGTACAGAAGCAATGTGGCTCCGTAATTTGGTTTCTAGACCATCTGATCAGGTGTTGAATTTGACCATGATATATTGTAATGATCAGAGCTATGTGAAGCTTTCAGAGAAACCGTTGTTCCATGATAGGCCTAAGTACATTGAGATCAAGAATTATATTCTTCATGATAAAGTCCAGATGAAAGAAGTGGTTCTCCAGTATATCTCCATAGATGATATTTTGGTAAAGCCTATGTTCAAGATTAAAAGTTTGTGTACTTAAGAGATAAGTTGGGGCTCGTGGAGACAACTTCCTTATTGGAAAAGGAAGCGATTACTCACAGGTTGGGAGGGAGCACTGATATACTATTGATTGATGGAAAGTCATTTTCCAGTTTGGAAAATGGTCCAGGATGGGCAGCTCCTTTCCAGTTCGGAAAATGGTTCGAGATTTCTCAGGGACAAGCATTTTCCAGTTCGGAAAATGGTCCAGATCGGACAGTCATTTTTGTAAAGAAAATGGTCTGATAGATTTTTTTATGTACAATAGACAATGATTCCCCTTATGGCCAGTGTAGGGGAACGGTATAGGACAATCATTATTCTTGGCAGTCACTCTGAGTAGTGGTAAAGTAGAATGGTATGCCTCATCGGGTAGTCATTCTTTCAAAGTTCACAGTTGTGGGTAGTCTTGAATAATCAGAGACATACATTCCCTAGGGTAGACTCATTCTCTCCAAGTTGTAGTATGATTAGTGCCGGAGGAATGGACCTAACCAGGTGAATGGTCTAGGATCAGAAATCAAGGACAATTATTCTTCTATGCTTGGGAATAATAGTCTAGATAGCCCATGGATGATGTCTTACTTTATGATGGAAGATAATCTTCTAGATCTCATAGAAGTGAGTGGAAGAATGGCCTAGATGACTCAGTTGGTATCATGATATTGTTACGCAGGTTGATATCAGATGATATGATTGTTTTGGAGACTATATGTCTCTGGATAGTAGTTGTATGTCATTGTGGTGGACGTGTTCCACTGGTTGTGACTATGTGTCATTGGTTAGTAGTTGTGTGCTACTTAGTGTGGTTGTGTACCATTGGATAGTAGTTGTGTACTACTATGGATAGAAATAGTTGTGTTATATTGAATGACATTATTTTGATTGCCATGAAGACTATCACTAGTTTTGGAGATGATTACTAGCGAGATGGATAGTCAGTATGTTGATGGACAGACATTCTCCCTGTGGAAAATGGTCTGGGACAATCAATCTTCTAAGACGTATGTTCGGATTAGAAGAATAGTCCTTGTATCACATGGTGTGGCTTCCAACATCTGTTGGAACAATTATTCTTCTAGGACATATGTCTGAATTAGAAGAATGGTTCTTGTATCACTCTGTGAAGTGAGTGACTTATTCAACATCATGTTCGATTACCCAGATGGAGTATGGCTTCGAGAGATGATGCAGTTGATGATATCAAATGATATTGATAGTGACGATGGTGCTCATGATTTAATCATGAGATAACTTGTGTGACTATGATGATGCTATTGGTTGAATGGTCTAGTTGTGCTCAAGACCATTTCCTTTAATACCTCCCTAGCTAGGAGGGAGTGTTGATATTATGGTAGTTGTGGGAGGTATTAACCTCCACGTGTAACCTTTGGCAAGACTAGAATATTCTGGGAAGAAAAATAAACCCTAAAACATTGGATAATAACTCTAGGAGACAAGTCGGCTCAAGAGAATATTTAATATTGAGTTATTAGCCTCCAGAAAGAGAAGTTGGCCCAGTAAAGTGAGATAGAGTAGTATAAATGGAGGGTGTTAGAGCTCATTTGTTATACTCACTCTCACAACTACATAAGACCAATGGTGCGCAAGTTTGGAGAGGAACCACCACTGTGGTTGTAGCTGCTGCAACTGGCATTTCGGTTTTGGCTTGGACTTTCTCTTAGTTATGGTTTGGACTTTATGCTTGGCCTTTGGTTATTGTTGTTGGGTGCACTAGCCTTGGAGAAAGGTGTGCTACCTTGGTTTCCTATTGATTTGCTTCCAAAATTATTTTGTCAGTCAAGATTAAGATGCTCGGGGTGGCTTTCATGCCTATAATTTGGTGACAATATTGCTATATTGTCTACGATGAAACAAGCACACCTATTTTTCTAACAGTACAATGATATATCTATATGTTTTAAAATTGAATTTAATATTAATGCTTATCTAAATTATGTGTGTTAATATAGTCATGAATGTGTGGATGTGTGAATAACCCCACATACATAATAGTTATAAGATAAATTAAATCCTTTAATGGAATTACCCACATCAAAAAAAATTGTCAATCACAAAGCAAACTTTGAAAAGCAAGTTTGCATATTAATGTGATTGTATCGTCCTCCACTCCAATATTAACATTACATCAATATTAACATGACAGATGGTCCTTTAGAAAACATTTACAATAATTGTGTATCTATATTTATTATATGTTTATAATAATGTTGTGTGAAAAATATATTTTTATAATAGTATTGTGTGAAATATATGTTTTTAAAATTTAAATTTTTTGATGATATTAAGAACGGCCTAATGGTTAAGAACATGTGTTTCCTCTTAAGAGGTCACAAGTTCAAATCCAGAGGGGGGTAGGGTATGTATACCTCCGTAGGCTTTACCAATCAAATCACTAGGCGGAGGGGGTCCCTTGTCCCATAAACAAGGGGGTCTCATACACCAATTAGGTGTCTGGCTTGGCCATGACCTTAAAAATGGATTATTATTATTATTATTATTATTATAAAAATAAATAAAAGAAAAAAAATCTTAAATAAGAATATTTTATTTAAAATAAATGGCAAAAAACACTTTTAAATATAATTTAATTTAAATATTAATTTAAAAATTAAAATTTTAACATTTTAATTAGTTTTATTAAGAAATTATTAGTACCTAGAAGATAAAAATAAATTTAAATAAATATATTAATAATAATATCTATATATTATAGTTAATTTAAATAATTTAACATTTATAGTTTTAACATGTATTAGTATTGTAATAAGTGTATATTGTGAATAACTATAAAGTTATGTAATTATTATGAAACAAGTGATGCATGACATCGTAGTCTCTGCCAAGTTGGAATGAGAATAAATGCACATCTATGGAGGGACCGTGGGAGAATGAGAACCCTGAAGTACCGAAGACACATGGAAACTGCCGCGGACACATGGCAAGCATCAGGCAGGACAGGTGGTAACCATGTAGAAAATGACATGTGGCACTTTGCGACACATCAGTCATAAGACGTCAGGCTGGTACATGACTCCGAGAGAATGTCACTCCGAGAGTTTTCCTTCCAGAACAAACACAGTTCCCTCGAAGCCCAGAGCCCCGAACAACTGGAGTCTCGAATTCCCGAATTAGTTAATGATAATATTATATTAATATCGGGTCAAGAAGTAATTAGTGAGAAAGTCACTTTGTGAGAATTTTTTTCCATCGCTAAATATGGCCAGGGGAGTTCTAAAATTGGCAGGTTGGTAAAACTTTAGCAGGGACACTAAAGTGCCAAGGTCGCCTAGATCGCACATTGGAAACTGATCGACGACTCACATTCATTTCGAAAAGAGAAGGCACCCGAGCGTTAATCTCCTAGAAAAATTATGGCATTGAAACCATTTAGTTTTTGAAAGTATTCTCATTCTCATTATATTGTGTTTTGCATAATCCATCTTGCTTTTATTTTCTTAATAAGATTCTGTAATTTTTCCTATTACCAGTAGTGCAACAGATAGCTACTAAAAAGCACAGATATCCCCATCACTCGTAACTTGATATATTGTTGGAGTCTGACTTGTCATTTTGGAAATTTCGATTCCTACGTTGTAGGTTTTATCTCTTTAATGTATTTATGAAATTCATTTATAATGATCTTTGTATACTTCCAACTGACTTTCATCCCAATATTTAGAGTTAACTTCAATTTCCATAGTCAATTCTTTAATTTTTCCCATGGAAAAAGTAAGCAACATCCATTTCATTCTATTAAATAGATCATCTGGCTTGTCTGTCTCTATATGTGTTAGGATAAATAACGTTATATGTGGCGGCAAAAAAACCCATATAATTTTTTTTGAAAACGTGTTCAGTGTCGAATATTCTTTGATCTTCTTGTGTGACATCTGTGTTTGCTAGTTTTTTCTATATATTAACACACACCTAACATGATTGTTTATTTTCACGAGTTTTCATCTCATTGAAGTTAATTTAAACTATGTGAAAAGAAGGTATCGAGATAGAGGAAGATGCCCTTTTCCTGAAACTTTTATCCGTGAGGAGTAAGCTCACTTTGCAAAGGTTGATCTGCAATTTCTCTCCGGGAAGAGGGCATCTTTGTAACATGCCTATCCAAGTGAAATATTTGTAAGAACTGAAATATTTGTAAGATGCATATGACAATTCAGGATGAAATATTTGTAAGATGCCTATGACAATTCAATATAGTACCAACTAATATATTTGTAACATGGCTATCCAGTTGATTGTTTTTTGGCAATGACAAAAAAATTTAAAGGTTTTTATTTCTACGGATATTCTTGTAGATGTATTTACAAGTTTGTTGACCCTTGAATTTGTCAGGACCGAAACGACAACCTATCGAGGATGTCAAGCCTTGTGCGTTTTTATAGATGTGGTACTCCTCTTTAATTTTTTCCTAGGGCGTGTATAGTTCAAATGTGGGACTTAGAGAAAGTTTGTCATAATGACTTAAAGAAATACAAAACGATAGAAAATATCTTTTTTGTTTTTTGAAATAAAGGTTCCTCGAAAATATGACCAGGAATCACACACATTAAACATTCAAATTAAATAAACACAATTTCCGGACATCCAACATAGTTTAAGATAAAGATTTTTGAGGACATCAAAATAAAAGAAGATGACTAGCATGCACAAAGAGAACTAACTTTGCATTCCAAAAATAGGGTTACAAGGCACCGTCGAGATTGTTCCTGAAATAGTTTTCTTTGAAATTTCTCAAAAAATAATAATGTTTGTTACATATTCCTCGAAATTTAAATGCGTTTGTCATATAGACTAGGATTGGGGCTCCCCTGGACCATAAAATAAATAAGTACAATAAATAAGACTGCAGAAAGAAGAAGTGGTCGACGGTAGACAACAAGACCTGAAAAGAAGAAATTCGAAGTTATCAGTCTTTGGTTAGACATTTCTATTTAAAGAGATGGAATAATTGGATTGATAAAGAAAGAAGGATGTGATCGGTATAGACTTACTATGATGGTATCTCTCTCCCCCTTTGCTATTTGCTTGTTGATGCCTTTTTATTGCTCTCATCAAATGTTATTGGAATCGTGCCAACTGCTTGTTTCCCTGCGTCGATGAGCTTGTCGATTTCCCTTTGGAGCCATTCTTCAATGTAGCTTCTCATGGGGGCCATGTTGATCTCATGCCGAATTATTATGTTGAAAGGATCTCTTTCTAATTCCCTTAGATCGATAGAAAGATTATGGAGAGCTTGTTCAATTTCTTGACTTTTTACCGAATAGTCCACTAGCCAGTTGTCCACATCATCCTCATCATATTCAAGGATGTCGTGAAATTTTTTTAAAGACTGTTGTAGGAAAATCTCCCTGCGGACAGGTAGATTTCCTCTTGAGAGCTAGACTCTTAACTCTAAGACAGAAGGTGCTTAACATAGACACTGACTTCCTTTTAGATCTAATCAAGCTGATGAACAAAAGAGAAGGAGGAAAGCATGTACCTTATGAACGTCGTTTGTCCCTGCAAGGTCCAGGATGTGCTTCGATCTTGAGCTCCTTGATAGATCCTGCAAGACAAACAAAAGTACAAACAACTTCCTACTCTATTGAGATTAGCTAAAACATAGATCCATCTACTGTAGACAAACTTATATGGAACAAGTACAAGTTTGAAAGAAAAAAGCCAAGCATTGATTATATTGATGAGAACAAAGTGTTACTTGCAGCCATGGATGCAGTGCAGCAGCTTCACCAAGCTCTCCTTGTCCAAACCCTTGCTTAACCAGTCCACACACAAAATGTTGATGCTCCAAATGACATCT
Source organism: Picea mariana (assembly GCA_032191745.1). Taxonomy (NCBI): domain Eukaryota; kingdom Viridiplantae; phylum Streptophyta; class Pinopsida; order Pinales; family Pinaceae; genus Picea; species Picea mariana. The sequence continues at coordinate 398,979 of JASDQU010099849.1, forward strand.
TCCTCATGCGATCATAAGTTAGATGCTTCACAATTCTTTCTATCTCCCCTTCCTCCATGGAAATCCCTCATTATATAGGATTTGGAGGCTTAACCACCATGGAGAGGATCTCTCATCAGATCCACTAAGAAAGGGATCTCTAAGATATTTAGGGAGAAAATATCTCTTAAGAATTTTGGGGAGGAAATATCTCTCAAGGATTTTAAGGAGGAAATATTTCAACCATCCATGAGATCCTCCACCTTCCCTAAAAAATATGAAACCAAATGTGAGGTGGATTCTCACACTTAATTACTTTCTTTTTCATGAATATTAATAATAATTCATGTGCACTTGATTCTCACACTTAATCAATTCCTTTTCCATGAATATTAATAATAATTCATGTGTACTTGGTATTTTGGCCTTCATGTAATATATCCCTCCTCCACATTGACTAGGGATTGTGACATAGGCTATTCCATGGTGTCAAGGTGTATGAGACACTTATATGACACTTTACGACACTTAGGGTGAGGTACCTATGTGTGCAAATTTCATGGGTAACAAAGACAACCCCTTAAAAATATCAACTTGTTCATCGAAGGTTTTCTTGGTTAAGAGCAAGGAGTTGAGGATTAATTTGGGGTCTTGGATGTCGTTGGTACTTCCGGCTAGGTCTATTTTGGTCAACTTTCTGAATAATTCTTCTTTCTTTGATACGACTTGTTCACACGATAAGACAATGAGATGTAGGTTCTTAACTTTATCTTTCCAGCATGCATTTAATTATTTGATCCGGTTTGGGGAGGGAAGATCTTCTTCTATTCTTCTCATTTATGTCATGTTGGTGACGTTGATGCCGAAAGGGATGACCGTGTCTAGATAGTAACCTTCTTCATCTTTTAAATACACTTGCAAATATTCTTGGAGGGCATGTGCCCTCATTCCAAAGGAAGTTATATTTTTTTATGTTTCCCAGGCTTCAGTAATTAGCTCCATTCTTTTCTTGATATTATTCTCCACATAGCCTCTACACGATGTGAGGAGGTTGGAGGATCCTTTTAACTTGGCTGCAGGGGTGGAAGGCACAGTTATTGCTAAAGGACTGGCAAGCAATGGAATGGGAATAAAAGATTTCTCCAAATCCTTGATGCAGTCCTTCAGTTTGGCATTCTCCGCCTCAAGGAATCCAATGGAATCATCAAGAGAATCTCTGGTTGCTCGGTGAATTCGAGAGATTTTGGACGGTTGCATGTTCCTAAGGTTAATCTCTGAATGAGATTTCCCTTTCTTATTTCTTACATCTCTCTTTTCAATAAATAAATTTTTAGATTTGTTTTCAAAAACAACACTCTAGAATATGAAGGATTCATCTCTGTCAAAAAAATTGGTCTCAGTTATTTCCATTAGGTGATTATGGTGGATCGCGTCCCTGGGATGATCAACGTTGGGGAATACGTTTTAGAGATCAATCGCAAGTTCCATGTATTTCAGGGAGAATACATGTTCATCACTTTCAGTTCTGGGCTCTTCTGCTTCCTGCACGACGTTTTTCTCTTCTTCCTCACGAGAAGCTTGTGAGAACTATCAATTTTACCCGGAGGAGGGTTCTTATCTCCTCCTCCATTTGAAGAACTGTGGGTTGATTTCTTACCAGGGTGGGCCGTTGGAGCGATGTTCTGAGATGTCGTACTCTTGGGAGTAGCAGCTGGCGATTGGACATTGTTCTCACCGGAGCCTTTTTGTTGTTTTTTGTACAATTCATTGGTGGTTTGTAATGTCTCTAGGTCACAAACGTCAGGAGAAAGAGTGTTCTAGTCATTGTCTCTATATTCATTCAGGAGTGTATGGATAAAATAATTGTTGAAGCCAACTGCTAGTAAATGTTCTACAAAAATCCCATTAGGGTCGAACCCTCTTAGTCTTTCATCATATCTCAGGTTCAAGTTGTTGAAATGGCCTGCGAATTTGTTAATCTTATTGACGTTCCTGAACACGAAGTCCCCGACTTTCAAAGGCAGAGGAATGAACTGGTTTTTTCTCTTCTCATGGAAAAAATGCAACCAGTAGTTGTATTGCTTTGCTATTTCTGTAACAAACATAATGTCTGTAATGTGACATGGAAGGAAAGCATGATTTTCCTTGGAGCCAAAAATCATTATTACACTTTAATTCTCCATTTTTTCAAGTGTCCCCTTCCTATCCAAAAACTTGGTTTCCTAGTCAGACATCTAGGGAGCATCCTTTCCTAACAATAAATCTTTGAAAACTAAGACAAAGTCATTAAAAACCTCATAAAAAACAATGGGAGGCCTTGTGTCTCCATAAGGCCTGGTACCAGAAGGTTACTGGGTCAAATTCATAGTTTACCTTCTTGGATACAGACAGTTTTGGAAATGGACAACAATGCGCTATCGTGAAAACGAAGTAGGATGACATATAAAATTTATTCTCTTGTTTGAATTGTGACAATTGGGAACATATTTCAATGGAAATCAGATTCCCCCAATAAAAAATGGCTTGTTCCTTGACCGTGAAATACAAAATATAAAGAATCATGTGGGAAATGCTTGTTGTGGATTCCTGTCCCATTATCCTTGCAAACAACCAAGCATTTGTTGATGATTACAATGGCATGAGGCATCCTCCAGGACACATACTGATTGAGTTGACATGAGAGAGAGCCCATGATTTGGGTGTGCGGTTCCTATCTGAGACAGAAATGGAATGCAATGTTGTCCTCCTCCTTACAAAGAGTTGAGAAGAACTCCAAATGATTCTCCTGTGTAACGCAGTGAGAAAGAAGATTTGTTGAGTTAGACATACCTATGGTTGAGCAAAAGTGAACGTGTGAATTCCCATGAGTTGGGTGCATCGTTATGAGACAGAGATGAAAACAATGTATTAGCCTCCTCTAAGCAAAGATTTGAGATGATGAACTCCAAATGAATCTCCTGTGTAATGCAGTGGAAAAGAAGGTTTGTTGAGTTGGACGTTCCTGTGGATGAGCATATGTGAACGTGATCCTAGCAGTTGAGCACTAGTGAGTGTGGTTTTCCTGTGAGACGTAGTGAGATAGAGATATAGACATCCCTATGGATGTGACCTTAGTGGCTGAGAACTAGTGGGTGTATGAGATCCTTTGATATATTTTTCAAGAGTTAGACTTGCATGTAACCCTACTTGTAATGTAAAGGGTACAGGTCGGCCCCACCTTAATGTAAAAGATAATTAATCTAGTAATTATTACTTATATTGTGAGTTAGTGAGGTCGTCCTTGTTGTGCCAATAGACATTTATGTTGACAGGTTCACTCTAATATAAGTGAAGGTAAATTCCCCATTGAGGAAATATATCCCAAGTGTGAGTTTGGAAATTTCAGCAAGTACATCTTCTTGAGAAAAGTGTGCACCTCTCTTGGGCGCTAGTCTTGTAGGGTGATCTAAAAATGAAGAAGACTTGAAAATCTTGAAAATATTTGCAAGTTAAATTCTATGTGTTAAAAGCAAATGGATCAACTTTGCAACACATCATTAATAGGATTTACTTATTTAAGATGCATATAAACAACAACATAATCAATGAACATAAACACATAACACGACAAATGATAAAGGAGTTCACCCCTCTCTTGGGATACATCTCTTGGTCCAGCTTCTAATGGATCATTATTATTATTTGCTCAAAGTGCTAAAAAACATGCTTTACAATGCTCAAAATGACCAACAGACTGCTCCAATGGCTTCAGAGCGTTCAGAAACCCCTAGATGGGCTTTTTCGACACCTCATTTGGCCAAAAAACGAAGAAGTTAGGCTTCCTGGAAGTCCCCCCTTCAAGCTTGTTGTCTCTGCATCTACAAATTGCACCCTTATCATTCAACCTAGCACACAAGTTATTTAAAGCGTAAAAACCCGGCACCGAACGCAACCATGCCAACGGTGAAAACTGTAGGACGGTTATGGGCGCGTCAGCCCCTAACCACCAAGCTCTCGGGCACATGGGTCCATGTGACCTCGTGCAAATATAAAAGGCTAATTGTTTCCAAAGCCAATCCAACTCCCGCGCTAAGGTTGAAGTCATATGAGCGCACATAAGAATCGTGGCTTTAACCGTTTGACAAACAAATGCGCCCCAACCATTACATTGGGGTCATATGGTATATAAGGTGTGCGACTGGGGGATGGGCTCCATTTGTAATGCAAAATCACATGCGCATGATAGGCCAATGGTCATATATGTAAAGTGATACAACCACGAGCCAGGGCTAAGCCCCGGCCCGACCCCCGCGCCAAACTTAAAACAATTCAAATTCAAATGAATATTAACCCACTTACATAGCAAGGAACAAACGCGTGGTATGTTGGTCGGGCGGACTTTGTCAAGGCTTTACATGGTGGGAGGAGGTTCACGGTTCGAACCCCACGGAGTCCATAATGTTTTGAACTAACAACCAATACAACGGTGCCACGTGGTAGCCCATGATTGGGCCACATGGCACCACACCATTAACCAAAATGATGCCACGTGTCACATCATAATTCGACCACATCTGCCAATAGATGATTGCCACATCACCAGCTGCCCAGTCAGCATACATCATGCCACATCATATCTACGGCCTCTACCACGTCAGCCTGTACGGACTGTACGGACTGCACAGTCAGCGTCCTTTTTTTACCTGTTTAACGATTCGAACAGATCGCGATATCTCTCGCTCTCGACGTCTATTTGAACCCAAACGAGTTGCGTTGGGTTTGCAACAATGAGGCCTACACTCTCGTTTTATTTGAAGCGATTCCAAGCACTTTTAATTTTTGAGCAAAATTTGATCCCCTGATCACACCTCCCCATTGGGAAGCTTTTAGAACTCCAAAAGACTATTTCAGTCTATGTGAAGATGAGGGTATAGTTCCCTCACCCTTCCAACCTCAATCCACTTGGATTTTCTTGGATTTGTTCCTTTAAGGCCAACTCGAAGATACTCCACATTTCCTCGTTTTGAAGTTCGCATTCTCCTGTCAAGGATGGTGTCTTCATGCAGTTCTGTAAGATATTCTGGGGAAAAATCATCTATAGAAGGAATCTTAACATGCTCTCCATGATCATCAATCAACGGAGGCTCATACAATTTCAAATTCTCCACATTAACAACTGCATACATTTGCATATAAGGAGGCAAATCTAAACGAAAGGCATTGTTACCAATCTTGTCGATAATCTTGAAAGGACCATATCGAATCGGTTTCAATTTTTTACCTTCTCCTTTAAGTCTCTCCTTACTGATATAAATCCAAACTTCATCTCCAACTTGGAAACTATGATCAACACGATGCTTGTCATGTCTCGTTTTGTACTTGGCTTGACTCTTTTCCAACTGCTCTTGCACCACTTGATGTATCGACTGAATTTGTTCAATGAACTTTTTTGCCCCATCAATGCCATATTGACCATCGATAGCAATATCCTTCCCAAAGATAAAATCTAAAGGAGATTTGGGCAAATAGCCAAAACACACTTCAAATGGCGACGTTTGAGTCGAAGAGTGCTTAGCACGATTGTAAGCATGCTGAATGTAGTGTAAATGCTCATCCCAAAGTTTAAGATGCTTGTTGCAATAAGCACGAAGAAGATGCACCACTGTTCGATTTACCACCTATGTCTGACCATCTGTTTGCGAATGAAAAGCTGTGCTCTTTTTAAGTTTGGTGTCCATGAGTGCCCATAAACTTGACCAAAAACTTCCAACAAATCGAGAATCCCGATCAGAAATAATGGATTTAGGCAATCCAAAATGCACCCAAAAATTTTGAAAGAACATTTGTGTCGTTTGTTCAGCTGTAACCTGCTTAGTACAAGGCATCAAAATACACATTTTACTAAAACGATCAACCACAACATAAAGATAATCATGATTTCGTCTCGACATAGGTAAACCACCTACAAAATCCATGGAAATACTTTCCCAAGGTCGAGAAGGAACTGGAAGTGGAGTATACAAACCCAACTTTCAATTGCTAGGTTTACTTGTGGCACATAACAAACGTCCTCAAACATATCGTGAAACACTTTCATTCATTTTAGCCCAGTAGCAATATCTTTGCAAATTAGCCACTGTCTTGCCTACACCAAAATGACCAGCGATAAGAGAAGAATGTGCTTCTCTTATAATGTTGATTCTTTCCCCCTGTGGAATACATAACTTGCCAAGATGATACAATAGATTATTATGCACATGGTAATCCAATTCTTCAACATGGTTAGAGTGGCACAAAGTTTCATATACTTCTTTGAAATCAGTATCTAAAGCATATTGCTCAACATAACTTTCAT
>JASDQU010099849.1:405341-416918 GCA_032191745.1 Picea mariana
GATTTACATGGTGGGAGGAGGTTCATGGTTCGAACCCCATGGAGTCCATAATGTTTTGAACTAACAACCAATACAACGGTGCCACGTGGTAGCCCATGACTGGGCCACGTGGCACCACACCATTTGTTAAATAAATGCCACATGTCACATTGCGATTCGACCCCATCTGCCAATAGATGATTGCCACATCACTAGCTGCCCTGTCAGCGTACATCATGCCATGTCACCTGTACGAGCTCTTCCATGTCATCCTGTACGGATTGTATGAACTGCACAGTCAGCGTCCTTTTTTTATACCTGTTTGACGATTCGAACAGATCGCGATATCTCTCGCTCCCGATGTCCGTTTGAACCCAAACGAGTTGCATTGGGTTTGTAACGATGAGGGCTATGCTCCTGTTTGTTTTGAAGGGATTATGAGCACTTTGAATTTTTGAGCAAAATTTGATCCCCTGATCAGTCGATGGTTACTACTGTTTCAATAATTTGATTTTGAAGTAACAATCAAGCCAGGGAAGATGAACGTAGGACCTGACCACCTATCAAGGGTCATGAACGAAGAGGAACCTACGAATTTAGAGGAAAACTTTCTAGACGCACAGTTATTTTCAGTCCATATCACCGATGAATACTTCACAGACATCATCTAGTACTTAAGTACAGGTACTGTGCCACAATAATACAACACCTTGTAGAAGAAAAATCTGGTAGTTCGGGCTGTAGATTATCAGCTTATTGTAGGACATTTATACAAAATGGGCATAGATAACATCTTGCGAAGATATTTGCTAGAACATGAAAGACCAAGGATTTTACCATAATCCCATGAAGGAATAGTAGGAGGACACTACACAGGCAAAGCTACCATGTAGAATGTATTGCACGCAGGACTATGATGGCCAACCATTCACAGAGATTGGAAAGAGTACTGCCAGAGATGCAATGTATGTCAGAGGGTTCGTAAACCGAATAGAAGGGACGATATGCCCCTGCGACCACATGTAACGTTGTAGGTGTTCGAAAAATGGGAAATAGATTTTGTGGGACCAATTAACCTACCAACAAAGAGGACAGGAGAAACACCAGTCAAAGATTGCAGCGCAGAAACAACAACACACTTTCTATTTGAGCAAGTGATCACTAGATTTGGTTGCCCAAGGATTTTGATGAGTGACCAAGGCACTCAATTTATTAACAAAAATATTAGGTCATGACTGAGGAATTTGAAGTCCATCATCAAAAGAGTACGCCATATCATCCACAAGAAAATGGAACAGTAGAAGCCTTTAACGAAATCCTTGAAACTCCACTGACACAGATCTGTAATGTCAACAAGGATGATTGGGACCTAAAAATACTAGTAGTATTGTGGGCATACAAGACCACATGCAAGAATTTGACAGGATAGACGCCATTCAGATTGGTATATGGACAAGAAGCAGTGGTGCCATTAGAATTTTTGGTACCCACTCTGCACTTAGCAACAATTACAAACATGACAGAACGAGGCGCAGTACAGGATAGGCTGAATCAACTGATGATCATGGAGGAAGATAGGATATAAGCAGGGTTCCACCAACAAGTTCAGAAAGAAAGAGACAAATCTTGGCACGACAAACATATCAAGAGGAAAAATTTCAAGGACGGAGACTTAGTGTTGATGTATGACAGTAAATCCATTCAACATCTAGGAAAACTCAGAATGCATTGGTTAGGACCATATGAAGTAAAAACTGTCACAGATTGGGGAGATGTATAGTTGAAGGAATTAGGAGGTGTAGAACTCAGAGGGATGATCAATGGGATCTGACAGAATTTGTACAAGGACATTTGACTACCCGCAACTTGAAAGACATCGCCCAGTAAAAAAAAAAAAATTTTAAAAATATTACATGATATCAAAAGGGAACAACAAAGGCATAACGTGTCGAAACTAGAAGGAGCACATGCCATAATTCTAATGAGCATGCACTCTTGGCAATACAATCCCGATGGAGATAAGGCCAATGATCAGTTCAAAGAGAAAACAAGCGGGAAAGGAGGATATGACAAAAGAACCACCAAGTGGCGATGACTATCAGAATTGAATGACGGGACACCTCATTAATTGCACCAACTGTAGATGGTAAGGGAAATGAATAGAAATTACGAAGGAACCGACAGTTCAATTAAAGAATGATCATGGTAACATCTTTGACAACCTTCACACGATGCCTATACAAAGCAAGGATGCGAGAGAGGAAAGGTTATTGCGAAATTGGAAAAGGCACAGAGCGAGAGAGCATACAAAGCGAAGAGTGAAGCTTGCATAGGTTACAGAGGCTACTGAGCTTGATTAACAACACCTTTACCACCATGGCACCACCTAAACAAGGAGAACCAAGCCATACTACCAGACAACCCAGAGGTAGGACTATAGCACAATCGCAATTGCAGGGAAGCGAACAACAACCATATCAACCGCCAGAATTCGTTAATGTGGATGAAATCCCATCGTCGGATACAACACTGGGAAGCCCCACACCCATCAAGGAAGAAACCCAATAGACAACACATGCGGGCGACATTGATATTCCGAAAGAGGGGCAAGGATGACAGAATGAGGATGCAGACAGCCAAGTGCAACCATAAAACCCTATAGAAGCCCCACGAGTCAATGGGACGGCTCCAAACTAGGAAGAAATGACCATGCCGGAAGAATCACATACAACCAGATCAGAACAACCATAGGAGGGAGCAGTGGAAGATGTCACTGGAAAACCAGAGCAGTATCCCGAATAAAAAACAATGGAGGCTGGAACCTCCAGTCATCCACCACCGTGAAGGGACAAGAAAACGGTACCTAGGTCACCGCGCAAACAACCCACTGCAACAATTGTCTCGCCGCGCATACTAGAAGGGATACATGTATCAACAAATTTGTTAGGTTATGTAGAGAAATTGAGGTACTCAGACCATGATGTAATAGACACAGACAAGTTCCCAGAGTTCACTAAGCAGGTCTACCTACAGACTATGGGTATAGGAGCCTTTGTGGAACCAATTCATTAACCAGTCCAGTGGGCAGCAGGACTAGCCAAAACTGGAATTCTAGGTCTGTTGGACCTACCACACTTTGGAAGTGGTCAGTATGCAAACAAATGCATCAAGAGGTTGATGGTGGTCACACATGGCGGATATATATGGCTGGAACAAATCCTCTCAATAGACGTAGATCTCATCGCACACATCACAGGGATGCCATCACGGGGCATGGATCCTGTACAGTTCCTCGAGGACAAAACAAAGGAGAAATCACTGGCCAAGGAGATGAAGAAGAATTACAACACCGAAATGGGGTCGCACAGAATAATTATCAAGCGTATTAGTGACATCGTGCCAAGAATGGACACAAAAATTATGGCATGCAAGTTGCTCAGGAAATGCTGGAAGGAGGAAATATTGACCCGGGTTGTCGTAGCTACAACACAGTGTGCTGAGGGAACCACACTCAACTGGGCCTCTTATTTGTTGAATCTGTTCCTAGACAACTACAAGGATATGCATGATCTGGGGACATAATTTCATTATTCATGGCTACTCATCATGATAGCCATTATGGCATGGAAGGAGCCGAAGTACTCATTTTTTTCCACGAGACTCAAACCCTACCATGGAGTGTGATACTTATTTCTTGGAGTCACTTCAGACTCCAAGAACATAGAAGCGAATGCATCTATATTCGAAGGATATCTCTGTGACCTACAAGATACCATCACCAACACTTAGAGGATAACACTAAAAGTTGTTTCACACTATAAGGGCATATCCAACTTCAAATCCACTAAACATGCGATGTGGATCCAGGTGCGAAAGAACCTCGACAATCAATGGCTACAACTGTGTTACTGCATCACGGAGGGGGACATACAAATTTCCATTAAAAATTGGGAAGACGAATGGAGGATTCCAATCCTCACTCAGGAAATACCCGCAGAGATAGAGGAGGAGGAGGTAAGATAGGAACATACACATGATGAGGAGGTAAAGCATGAGCATACACAACCCAAGTAAGCAACAGTGCCCAAGAAACCAAGGACAGGTCAACACAAGCCACAATAGAAGAAAGGGGGGACATCCAAGATAAGATTCTAGATGGGGAAGAAGAACAACACACATGCGACATACGTACAGGAGAAATAGGCTGAGGCAACATAAGGAACTACATCAAGTGCTACTCCACAAGAGCCAAACCAGACTAAGCATACAACCACCCAGACGGAAGGTGCGCATAAGAAGATGAAGGCACATAAAATGCCTCCAGAATACAATATCACGGAGGATGATGCAGACATGGTGGCCCAAATGGTCCATGATCACACATTCGAGGATTTTGAGAATGTTGTGCACCAAAGGGATTGAATTGAATAAGAGCTGGCATACATGTGACAACTCCTCAGGCTGATCAGGGAATCACATGCAAACGACAACAGTGTAGAAATGAGCCCATCAGCATATCAGATAAGAGGTGAACCTGGAGAAAGAGAGCAGGATACAATCCAGACGATAGAAAAACTGAGTTCAACGTTTCACGTCACACCCAACATTCTCTACATGGATGAAATCATGGGGAAGACACCCCTAAAGGACTTGGCTCAACTATAGTTTGTATTTCCGCGGATACCAACCAAGGCCTTGTATAAACTATAGGTCAACGTTACACATGAAATACAGTCTCGTGCATGCACGGAGACAACGAAATTGCAGTAGGCAAAGGATGATCAGGACGAGTTGGAATTGGTACTTGAGAAGGAAAAAATCAAGACTAAAGATGAGAAGGAATGCGTGAAGGGACTGGAACAGAAAGTGGTCATAGCCTACGAGAATATCCCAAAGAATGTGCAAACGATCGAACTCACGGTGATAGAGAAGATTGATCAGATTGTGCATAAAATCAATCAATACCAATAAGAGATCGATAATCTCTGGGAGAAGCTCACACCTACCACTCCACCATAGGTGAGGGAGAAAAGGAAACAGGAGGCAATAACATAGATACAAGAGATAGAACGACAAGTCCACGTGGTAGATGACTTGTTCGAGAAAGCAACACAGCTCTGGACGAAGCTGGAAGAGGATCAATAGGTCCAACAATGGGACCAGGAAAGAGAAAGGATAAGTGCAGTTATCCAGGACCTCAAGCAGAGGCATAAGACAATGCTGATCACAGAGCACGTCAAAGGGGTGCAAGACATGAAGAAACTATATGCAGAACTCATAATTGCGCAGACGCAGAAAAAGGATCGCCAGGCTCAAATGGAATTGCTCTAGGAGCGAGCAACATAGGTCATTGCACAGGTGGAGGAAGCCAAAACATACATGGCACAAACCCATGCAGAATCTGCAAGGATGGTCAACGATGATATTGCAGTGCAGATATTAGACGCACTTAAGGAGAAGACGGTGTAGGCCCAAACACAAACAACAAATCTCATGAAGAAGTTCCAAGCGATCACAAGGGAGATCGACAAAGCACACATGGGTTAGGTGTCTTGGGACAAGCCACATGTCAGTGTTGGGGGCCTATTGGAAGCAGGCCAAATTGAAAAGAAAGGTTATTTTGGGAAGAAAGGCATGCATGAGGAAAGTGACCGTTGGAAGGAAGAGCAACACGCGCACATGCATGAATGACGTAATGACGTTAGGGTTAGGGTTTTTGTAATACATTGTAATGGCTGATGAGACATATATATATATATATATATATATATATATATATATATATGATTCGATCATAGGACCTACTTTTGTAAGATGTTGAGTTGTAGAGGGTCAGAAGGGTAGATCTCGAGGGTTAGATCACAGGTTGAGGATCCTGGTGTGATCTAGTCCACCTCGTAATAGATATCGACCTGACTAAGGATGAGTTGTAAAGCACGCAGTGCTGTAGTTTTAGAACTACCATAATAGAAGAGCTTAAGAGCTAGATCTTTGTGGGCATAGCCCAGGGGGGGTGAACCACGGTAAAACCTGTGTTATTTGATGGAATGCTTGTGTCTCCTTTACTGTTTATGAGTAGATGTTAACATGATGAATGAATGAGATAATTAAATTACATGCATAACTGGGAATGCCAATATATTTCTTTAATAAGTTAAATAGGACCCTCAACGCACCCTTATCATATCTCCATTCAATCCTAGACTGCAAACACTTGAGTATTGAAGTCATCCATTAAGAATATCTCGGGTGAGACTACACAGTGCACTCTGTGTGCTGCGTTGCCTTCTAGTTTACCAAGAGGGCTGATAGTTTTAGAGGCTTTTTTCGAACCCTAGTAGACATGAACCTTGGTCAATCATGTTAAAGGTATAACTCAGAGAAAACTAAACCAACACTTACGCATCATTTTCCAACGATGTCACCAGTACAATATTCACTTGAACCCCCTCAAGTGCATCTTTTGCATCACTTTCAGACACCTCCTTGGGTTGATTGTCTCCAAACATGGTATCACAGTGGAACCCCTCAAGGTCCAAGCTATCACAAAATTTCCACCACCGAGGAATCTACGCCAACTTCAAAGCATATAAGGCAAAGCTAAATTTTTATGTCACTTTGTCCTAGACTACACCACTTGCGCACATGTTTTTCTCCGCTTCCTGCATCATGATATCCCATTTCAATGGGATGAAAATGCTCAAACAACTTTTGATTATTTAAAAGCCACCCTATCCAATGCCCCTTTGATTAGTCCCCAAGACTATGATCGCAATTACATCCTCTACTTATCAGCCTTAGTTGTCTCAGTAGCCGGAGTCCTCCTCCAACTAGCGGATGATGGGAGTGAACATGTCATTTACTACATTAGTAAAAAAATTTCAGGGCCACCCTTGAATTATAATCATGATGAGAAGCTGGAATTAGTAGTTGTCCTTTCATTCCAAAAACTGCGACATTATATCCTGCTTCGAACTACCAAGGTCATAGCAGATTCCAACCCCATGCAATACTTGCTTAGTCGAAGGAAAATTAATGGAAAATTTTCCTGATGGATCTTTATCCTCCAGGAAAACGATCTAGAGTTATCTACTCCCAAAAGAAAGAAATCCCTAGTCCTATTTGAACTCATTATGCCTTTTCCTTTGGACGTCAAAGCTTCCCCCATCAATGAGGATTTCTTTGATGAACACCTCTTCTTCATCCCCTTCGATGACCCCTGGTACGAATACCTCCTCATCTACCTTTGAACACAAAAGTTTGGGTCTCATCTCTCTCGAGATGATCGTCAACACATTCGGCATCAGGCTCTCTGATACCTCCTCATCAAAAAAATTCTCTATCGACATGGGGTCGATACCATCCTTCGACGATGTCTTACCATCGACGAAGCTAACAGAGTGTTGAATGATTGCCATAGTGGTTCTTGTGGTGGTCACCTCTCGGATATGTCCACCACCCAAAAAATCATTTGAGAAGGGTACTTCTGGCCCACTTTGTTTCATGACTTCATCCATGCTATCAAGCGATGCAACAAATGTCAGCTTTATGCAAACAAAGCAAGAGAAACACCATCTCTTCTACATCCAGTCATCACAACCGAACCCTTCTGTAAATGGGGCATAGACTTCATGACTTTCCATCCCCCATCCAGTAATGGACATAAGTACATTTTTCATGGAAGTGGATTACTTTACCAAATGGGCCAAATCCATTCCCACATTTAACAAAACCGCTGACACAGTAGCACATTTCTTCTTCAACCACGTCATTACCCGGCTTAGGGTCCCACTACAGTTAGTCTCTGATCATGGTAAAAAATTTGAGAATGAGATCTTTGTAGAACTCTCCTCAAATTTAGGCTTCACCCATGAGTTCTCCTCCCCATACTATCCTCAGCCCAACAGACAAGTCGAGGTTGTCAACAAAGTCCTCAAAACCATGCTACAACGTATTGTCAACAAACATAAGACCCACTGACATCATATGTTGTTTTCCACTTTATGGGCTTATTACACGACAGTCAAAACTGCCATCGATTTTACGCCTTTCAACCTCATCCATGGGATCAAAGCCACCTGTTGAAGCTAGGTTTTAATTTTTTTACCTCTAAAACTAAAACTTTTCTCTTTCGAGATTCATATTTTCATAAGGTATAATCCTCACTATCAGTCCAAAAGATCGGTACCGAAGTCCTGAAATGATTTCATTTCTTCGTTATAATAAAAGTCAGAAAGCTCAAGTGTTTTTAAAGTCTAGACACCCATTCTATAAAATACTTTAAATCGCGATAAATTAAAACCCTAAAGGAGTTAATTAACCATCTTTTAACCTTTCGGGACATGGGTTTACTCAGAACAATACATTTTCAATACATTTTGAATCGCAGAATCTCGATTCCCGATTTCCCGAAAGAAGTGGAAGTTAGTCTTAATCCTGATTAATTAAAACTAATCCCATCGCAATTTTGGGATTCAGGGTTTAGTGGTGACATACCTCATGTAATCGCGATCCCCAAAACCCCAAAACACGAAGTCCCGACTCCATACCGAAGTTAAGTCCTAAAACTAATCCCATCGCGATTTCAGGATTCGGGGTTTAGTGGTGACATACCTCATGTAACTGCGATCCCCGAAACCCCAAAATGCGAAGTCCTGACTCAATACCGAAATTTAAAGAGAACTAACTTCATTTTAAAAATACATTTAATGGTAATTAAACTCTTTAGGTACTTTCTTTTTTGGTCTCCGTCAAACGAGATCTTTTGAATTTTGATTTTAGAATTGCCGAAATATGGCCACATTAATAACGAATAGATCGTGATTTCTACGACACAAATGCGTATCTCAGAAATATTCTCTGCATTAAAGGTATTAAATTCTTGGCAGCTACGTCAGTACTTTCACCATAAAATGATTTAAAATAAAATTAGAGGTCTGTGTTTTGAAACTTATTCTCGCTTTTTCTACAAGAAGTAAGTTGCATCTAGCCAAGCTTTCATGCCTCTCTTCTATGACAAGTTTTCGTTCCAATACAAAAGTCATGGCACCAAAGAAGGGACCCAAGAAGAGTGAAGATACAGCTAAAATTTCCAGCCCAGAGGGAGATGTCATATTAGACACCACACCACATGCTATCGACTTAATTAAATCATGGAGACAAATTTATGAAAATTTGGACTGCGGGATAAAAAATTCCCCTAATGACTCCAAGAATCACCTTCGGGACATAGCAGAATCAGAACTTCACAAAATTGCAACACGCCCATGGCTCATGGCGTACAATGACATGATCAGTTGGGATTTGGACAAGGTTGATATTCCAACGAGAAGAATTTTAAATGATCAAGGGGCCATTATCGACTCATTTAGACCTGAACATATCCAGGTTATGTACAAACTCTCACCCAATCCTAATTTCATTTACAATGCCGAATTTATAGCTAAATTCCAGAGAAAGGAATGCACTGAGGCAGACCAAACTTACCCTGATTTAATCAAAGGTTGGTGGATATGTCCATCAAAATTTAGGGCCGATACGAACGAAATTTATGCCACAACCTCTTTGAATGAGTACATGGTTTATGTAGCGATGATGCCGTGCAGACTCTTCAACAAAAAGAATCCATGTCATTTCCCCATAGAATGGGTTCCCTTTTTAGAAGAAGCATCATAAGGATATAGTTTCAACTGGGACAAAATTTTATCTGATAATATAGCCAAAGAGGTTTCGGATTACAGAGCTGCAAGAGCCCGAGGTCAACCAATGGCCTTTTACATGTTAGCATACATCATGGATGCAATTTGTTTTATGAATCCATTCCCCCTGATGAATTGGAGTTGGAACATAACCTGCTCTGAACCCATTCATGAATATCACTTTGAGTTGTGGGAAGAAAATGCAAAAAATTTGATTTACGAAATTTGCCATTTTGTTGTGATACTAATGCATAAAATGTTTTTTGGCTGTGACCCTCCTCGCATTTCTGAAGCAGTTTCAAATAACCTCAATCAAATAACATACTAGTTCATTGAAGAAAGCTTCTCCTACATTAGGGTTTATGGGTGCTCAATCCCCCCTCACGCGCTTCCAAAATTCCTCCCGGATAGATTGGTGTGTAGGGAAGTAGCACACCTAATAGTAAAAGGTGGTATTGGAATAGAGCTAAAGGAAGCTCAAAGAATGTCCTGGCCAATCTTCCCTGTGCACATCGGGAAATTTTCATTACAAAATTTGGGACATTCTAGGGTGTAAGTAGAAGCACTCGAAAAAGTTAAATTGTTAAATATTGAGTACAAAAGGCATGACCCTTATCAATCAGTGAACAAACACTTGATACACTGCACTGTGAAAGCCTATGAACATGAGGAGTCCCCTTGGGATGACATGTTCAAAGGGACCAAGTCTTATAAAGAAGTGTTAGAAAGAGTACAGACACCGTCATTCGACTTGCAAGTCAGCTTTCAGACCTTTCAGAAGCATCAACGGAGTGGTTTGCCCCAAGTACTTCAAGGAGAAGAAATCACCCTCCCCTAGGAGCAAGAAAGAATTCCACCAGGTTTCGAGTAGGAAGAAAAAAAGAAGGGAAATCCCAAAAAAGCCCTATAGGATATGGAAAAGCCTCCACCAAGCAAAAATACCGAAGTAGAGAAAAGGTCAGGGAGACATCCCAAGTCTGGTAAGCCTACTCCCCCTTCATCACCAGGTGTTGATGTCAACACGCCTAAGGCAACAGGAGGGAAATGATGTATGGAGCTAGGGAGTCCCATAGCTTCCTTAACCCCCTTACAGTCCACTTTTGGACTCCCACAGACAAGAGCTCTATTTGTTGATGACCTTACCTCCATTCACATAGCTGAGATTCCTCCTTCCGATTATTTTTTTAGTAGAAAAAGGAAGGTCGTCATGAAATAAGAGATGCATAAGAAGGAGGGGAATATGGTTAAAAAACATAAAGTCTTGATAGACGGACAAAATTTGGAGGAAGAGGATTTTTCTACAGAGATAGCAGGTTCCATGGGATCCATGGCAACATCAAACTTTTTTACCGTGGGAAAAATGAGAACCAGGATAAAGAAGAGTGATAAAATCATATCACAATTACAAGAGAAATTAAAGAATGCTGAGGAAAGCATCATAGAAGAAATGAGTAAAAGCTTGGAGCAGACAAGGGTTGCCGAAAGGTTAGAGGTTCGATTACTCAAAAAAAGTTTGGAGGAAATGAGCCAGGAAATACAAACAAGTCAGCTATAGATTACTCAACAAAAGGAGCATGTAGAACAGTTGCAGGCTAGATTAATATCGATGGAAGATCAGATTATAGACCTAAAATCTTTCCAGGCCCAGTCACTCCAAGAAATTGATCTCCAAGATAGAAATTGTTCATAATTACTTTCAAGAAGTAGATAATGCCTTTGATAATATTATCCTGAGGGAAAAAGAAGTCAAAGCAGTGAGGATTACTCTCCAAAAGAAAATTATATATTCGATAGGTGAAGAGGTATCCAAAACTATGAAAGTATCAGCCACAGATCAAATCAGAGGTGACATCATGCTTTCAGTTATGTTGTTTTCCCATAGCTTGAGCATGATGTCACC
>JASDQU010099849.1:421221-453035 GCA_032191745.1 Picea mariana
CGAATCAGAACCTAAATCATGTTGAACGGTTGCAGCAGTCTTTGACTTCCCTTTGTTGTTGTTGCCAAACTTTTTGGGTCTTCTTTCAGGATGAAGTTTCCAACAATGGTCTTCATCATGGCCATCTTTTGAACAATGTTTACATGTGAATTTTTCTCCCTCTTTCTTAACAAAATCATTCTTTCTGCCATTGCCCTTAAACTTCTTCTTTCCTTTGTCTCCATGGTTGAAAGTCTTCTTGTTACCCTCATGAGTGTCGTTCCTTCCTCTTGCTTCCAAATGAGTAGCCTGAACACAAACTTCATCTAGATTTGAAGGATTAAACATGACTATAGTATGTCTCAAATAGCTATGTAAAGCTCCAATGTATTTGAGTAAAGTTTCTTGAGAAGACAAATCTAATCCCAAAACCAAAGCTCTTCTCCTAAATTCTTGAGTAAAGCTTTGCACACTGTGTCCTTTAGCTTGTCTAAAATTTTGCCATTCCATAGTAGCCTTTTGCTTATATGCCAATGGATAAAATTGTTTTTTAATTGCAACAATAAAATCATTCCAAGAAATTAAAATTTTACCATGCTTCTTCATGTCCTCCTGAGTCTTGGATTCCCACCAAATGAGTGCTGCACTATTCAATCTTAAAGAAGCAAGCTGAATTTTGGTTTCATCATATTGAATTTTTTGTATTCTACAATATACCTCAATCTAACGTATCCAATTATCTAGTTTCTCAGCATTAACTTCTCCATTGTATATTGGCAATTCAAATTTAATATCAAGCTTTAATGAAGGAATTTGCGAAGGAGTTTTACCATGTCCCTTTGGAGAGTTCGGAAGAGGTCTTGAATTTGTAGAAGAAGAAGAAGAAGAAGAAGAAGATGGAGGAGAGGGTGGTGGAAAGCACCATCCCCTTCATTTCCATTTGGAGTTTTATCACCAATGTCTCCCTTATGCTTTGAAGGGTTGGAACCTTCACCTTGCAATAATGCATTCCTTTCCATCAAGATCTTTATCATCTCTCTCATTTCCATGACAGCCTTTCTGATATCTTCATCTTCTGCAGGAACACGTTCATGACTTTCTTCATGAGCCATACTTGGTGAATGCCTCCTTGAAACTTGTGGTGATTGTATATGCTTCCTCCTTGAAGGATGAGAACTTGGCTCCACAGGTTGACCTTCTCCTCTTGTGAGTTTCAACCTTGTGAGCATCAGAAAACAAAACACTTGCAAATAATCAAGTCTTCAAAAACTAGTGCTCTGATACCAACTTGATCTAAAAATGAAGAAGACTTGAAAATCTTGAAAATATTTGCAAGTTAAATTCTATGTGTTAAAAGCAAATGGATCAACTTTGCAACACATCATTAATAGGATTTACTTATTTAATATGCATATAAACAACAACATAATCAATGAACATAAACACATAACACAACAAATGATAAAGGAGTTCACCCCTCTCTTGGGCTACATCTCCTGGTCCAGCTTCCAATGGATCATTATTATTATTTTCTCAAAGTGCTCAAAAACGTGCTTTACAATGCTCAAAATTACCAACAGACTGCTCCAATGGCTTCAGAGCGCCCAAAAACCCCTAGCTGGGATTTTTCGACACCTCGTTTGGCCAAAAAATGAAGAAGTTAGGCTTCCTGGAAGTCCCCCCTTCAAGCTTGTTGTCTCTGCATCTACAAATTGCACCCTTATCATTCAACCTAGCACGCACGCTATTTAAAGCATAAAAACCCAGCACTGAACGCAACCGTGCCAATGGTGCGAACTGTAGGACGGTTATGGGCGCGCTAGCCCCTAACCGCCAAGCTCTCGAGCACATGGTTCCATGTGACTTTGCGCAAATATAAAAGGCTAACTGATTCCAAAGCCAATCCAACTCCCGCGCTAAGGTTGAAGTCATATGAGCACAGATAAGAACCGTGGCTTTAACCGTTTGACAAACAAATGCGCGCCAACCATTACATTGGGGTCATATGGTATATAAGGTGTGTGACCGGGGGCTGGGCTCCGTTTGTAATGCAAAATCCCGTGCGCATGATAGGCCAATGGTCATATATGTAAAGCGATACAACCACGGGCTGGGGCTAAGCCCCGGCCCGACCCCCGCGCCAAACTTAAAACAATTCAAATTCAAATGAATATTAACCCACTTACATAGCAAGGAACAAACGTGTGGTATGTTGGTCGGGTGGACTTTGTTAAGGCTTTACATGGTGGGAGGAGGTTCACGGTTCGAACCCCACGTAGTCCATAATGTTTTGAACTAACAACCAATACAACGGTGCCACGTGGTAGCCCATGACTGGGCCACGTGGCACCACACCATTAACCAAAATGATGCCACGTGTCACATCATAATTCGACCACATCTGCCAATAGATAATTGCCACGTCACCAGCTACCCTATCAACATACATCATGCCACATCATCTGTACGACCTCTGCCACGTCAGCCTGTACGGACTGCACAATCAACGTCCTTTTTTTACCTGTTTAACAATTTGAACAGAATGCGATATCTCTCGCTCCCAATGTCCGTTTGAACCCAAATGAGTTGCGTTGGGTTCGCAACGACAAGGCCTACACTCTTGTTCGATTTGAAGCGATTCTGAGCACTTTGAATTTTTGAGCAAAATTTGATCCCCTGATCATAGGGTTTGTGAGCACCCTTTTGTGTGCTAGGTTTTCTTGGTAGTGGAGGTCTTTCTCTTGAAGAATATATCAAAGGATTGGTTGCGTTTTCTTACCTTCTTGAGAAGGGTTTCCAAGGATACTTCTTGTCTACTTGTGCATGGTGTTTCATCTTGTGATCTTGGTTGTTGCAACAAAATTGTTTATGGTTTAAGTAAAATGCTAAAATGGAATGAACTTCATGCTTAAACTCGGCCTATTGAAAAATCAACATGGTATCAGAGCGAGGGATGATTTTAAGAATGGAAATTTATTTTAAAATGTAGAAACCTTGGCGAATCTTACTAATCCTTCATATGCCGACTATAAAATGTTTAGAGATATTTTTGTAAAAATATTCAAATTTCTAAGGATTTTATATAGTTTGTATAAATGTTTGGCGATTTTTAAGGTAAAATAATTTTATCCTATAGAATTTGGGCAAATCATTTTAGAATAGGGAATCTTTTTTGGGGAAAAACCATGGAAAATTAACCCATGAGCGAAATTTAGCCCCTAAAATCATCCATGAGATTCAAAGCATAGGTCTTGAAGAACCCCTGCACAAGCACTTGAAAGCTAAGTCATCCTCCTTTTGCAATTATGTATGACCTCTAGGGTTTCTGCAAAAATTCGTACAACCCTCACTTGTTTGGCCTTTTCAGCACCTTACATGTGGAGATTGGGGCTGAAACTTGGATAAAGTTGTACAGCCTTCCTCAACACACCTCCAGAGATCTTCAAAGTGAATTTTTGAGGATTTTGAGTTTTTGGCCCTAGGGTTTCTAGGGTTCTGAAATTTTTTGCAGAATCTTGATCTTAGGGTTTCTGCAACTTCTTAAAGAAACGCTTCATCTCAAAAAGCATTCATGCGACACTTTAAAATTTTATTGTTGGCAGTCATAAGCCCAACAAAAACTAATTTTACTAGTCCAACCTAACCATTAGGTTTTCTAAGTCCAGTTGGCGAGAGTTTGTGAAGAAATCAGAAAAAATGAAGAACATAACTTTAGTATAAGATAGGCTTGATGGATCAAGCAACTGCAGCTCCTGGAAGTCAAGGCTTCAAGTCACCCTTAAAGAAGATGACCTTTTGATTGTGGTAACAAAAAATATACCAGATATAGCTACCGATGAAGAGAAGGAAATAAGAAGGGAAGAAGATGTCAAGGCAAGAAAAATAATCATCTACTCAGTAAGAGATCATCTTTTACCTTGTATTTCCAACCTAAAGACATAATATGAAATGTATGAAGCACTGAAAGATATGTTTGAAAGTGACAACACTCTCAGAGCTATTACCTTAAAGGGCGAGCTTCAAAGTACCAAGATGACAAAAAGTGACATAGTTGCTAGCTTCTTCATGAAGATATCATAGATCAAAGAACAACTAGGTGTCATTAGATAAATCATGTCCGACAAAGAACTTGTCTTATCTACTCTCAACAATATTCCAAAACATTGGGAGCCTTTTCTTCAGAGCATCAGTGGAAGAGAAAATTTGCCAACCTTTAATTATCTATGGACATACTGTACTGAAGAAGAACTTAGACTTAGAAATAGAGGAGTGGAAGACTCCCCTGATGAAAACCATGCTCTTGCACTTCATATAAAGAAAGGAGGAAGATTCAAAAGAAAATTCAGACAAACATTCAGAGATGAGAAGTCTCCATTAGCCTCAAGTCATAATCAGAGAAGAGATGTTTTAGAAATTCAGTGCTTCAGATGTGACAAATATGGGCACTATGCAAGAAATTATCTAACCAGGAAGAAAGGAAGACAATATGCTTCCACCGTTGACATTGATCCAGACCCACCCCAAAAGAACGAAGATAAGAGAGAGGAGAAGTAATTCCTCTAAATCAAACATAGAATTGAACATCACTACAGATCCGCATAAATTGGTTGATCATTAATTTTAGTTCATTACATTCTTAATAAGTGAAGAGTATTATCTCTAGTGTGGGAGCTCTCGTGACTTGGACCATTATCCTTGGCATGGGAGTCCAAACCTTATTGATTGATTATTATGTAGGTCAAGAAGACATAAAAAACCTAGCAAGCAAATAAAAGAAGGCTTCCATCCTTCAGACTTCAGAGAGAGTTAATTGACTAAAGAGGGAGTCAAAACAAAATGAAAAGAAGGAAGAGACAATATCTTCTCTCCCTTTAGCAGTTTAGAGGGAGACAGATAGTATTCCATCCATTTCAATTGCTCCAGTTGATATGCCCAGAGATATTGCAATAGGGCATAAAAGGCCTTCCTAGGGTCGAAAAAACTCTGCAGGAGGAAGAGGAACATACAAGTTCGTCAAGGGACATCCTGAGAAAGAAAAAGAGTTTTTTCAAGCTATCCTTAAGCCATGAGCCACTTCATTGATTCTGAAACTCCCTGTCATGGAGAAGCAATGGGTGAACTAGTATGGCAAGATGCCATAACAAAAGAATACCAATATATCTTAAAGAATGATGTATGAGATATTGTTCAGATACTAGAAGGGAAGTACGTGGTGACTTCCAAGTAGATCTATAAGATCAAGCATGCAACCTATGGACATGACGAGAAATATAAAGCAAGATATACAACCAGAGGATTCTCACAACCAGAGGGAGTAAACTATGATGAGACATATCGATCCAGTAGACCGATGCACTTTCATCTGTACTACCATCCATGATTTGGAAACTACATCAGATAGATGGATTCTTGATGAGTTTGGGTTTCAACCAAAGTGTTGCTAATCCAAACCTATATTACTACATTTTTTACGAAATCCTGATTTTGATGACTTATTTAGGAAGTCGTGTTGTTGGATACAAGCAAGCCTCAAACTTCTGATTTTGATATGAAGGATCCGGGTATGATGCACTACTTCTTGGGACAATAAGTATGACAGATGACTAATGAGACTTTTCCTAAGTCAAGGAAAATATACAGTGGAGATATTAAAGAAGTTCAGTATGACATAATGCAAATCCATGTCTACACCAATGGTGATAGATTTGACAAAAAATAAATGATGATGATTCAGACAAGATTGATCCATATGTGTACCAAAATCTGATTGGATCATTGATGTATCTGGTTAACACCAGATCTTATATATGCTATGTAATGAATGTGCTTAGCCAATCCATGACTTCGCTGAGAGAGACTCACTAGATAGCAGTAAAGCATGTATTGAGATATATACGAGGCATATTTGGGTATGGTCGGAGATATGTCTCCAGTGTGAACTTGAGTTTGCAGGGATATGCCAATACAGATTGAGCAAAGGGTATAGTGGACCGAAAGATCACATACGATTGTTTTTTTACAGTTAAGTTTGCCATGGTTTCCTGGTACACCAGGAAACAAATCTCTGTGGCCTTGCGTACCGCAGAAGCAAAGTATATATGATTGAGTGTGTGAAGTAGTGCGACTTCATAAAATTATGACATATTTACTTGATCATGAGATGGATTCTATGATTATAACTAGAGTTGTGGGAAGCTCTTTGAAAACCTTTTGTTTCATGATAGATCGAAACACGTTGAGATAAAATATCATTTTCAAAGACATGATGCAGAGGAAAGCAGTACACGTGTTGTACCTTCCTAAACATGAGAAGATCGCATACATCTTCACCAAACTGTCTTGGTGAAGAATACCTCTCTAGTTGAGAGGGAGTGTTGATGACTACAACCAAGACAAAGTTCGAGTACTTTTGTGCGAGACTTGGTCTGATGGAGAATGCCTCCCTAGATGAGAGGGAGTGTTGATGATTACAACTGCGTGAGACATCCTGCAGGACACATACTGATTGAGTCGACTTGAGAGAGAGCCCATGAGTTGAGTGTGTGGTTCCTACCTAAGATAGAACTGGAACGTAGTGTTGTCCTCCTCCTTACATAGAGTTGATAAGAACTCCAGATGATTCTCCTGTGTAACGCAGTGATAAAGAAGATCTGTTGAATTGGACGTACCTATGGTTGAGCACAAATGAACGTGTGAATTCCCATGAGTTGGGTGCATCATTCTAAGACATAGATGAAAACAATGTATTAGCCTCCTCTGAGAAGAGAGTTGAGATGACGAAATCCAGATGACTCTCCTATGTAATGCAGTGGGAAAGAAGATTTGTTGAGTTGGATGTGTCTACGGATGAGCACAGGTGAACGTGATCCTAGTGGCCGAGCACTAGTGAGTGTGCTTCTCCTGTGAGACATAGTGAGATAGAGATATGGACATCCCTATGGATGTGCCCCTAGTGGTTGAGCACTGGTGGGTGTATGAGATCCCTTGCTATATTGTTCAAGAGTCAGACTTACCTATAACCCTAATTGTAATGTAAAGGGTACAGGTCGGCCCCACCTTAATGTAAAAGATAATTAATATGGTAATTATTAATTATATTGTGAGTTAGTGAGGTCATCCGTGTTGTCCCAATAGACGCTTTTGTTGACAGGTTCAGTCTAATATAAGTAAAGGTAAATTCCCCATTGAGGAAATATATCCCAAGTGTGAGTTTGGAAATTTCAGCAAGTACATCTTCTTTGGAATAGTGTGCACCTCTCTTGGGCACTAGTCTTCTAGGGTTTGTGAGCACCCTTTTGTGTGCTAGGCTTTATTGGTACTGGAGGTCTTTATCTTGAAGAATATATCAAAGGATTGGCTGGGTTTTCTTCCCCTGTTGAGAAGGGTTTCCCAGGATACTTCTTGTGTACTTGTGCATGGTGTTTCTTCTTGTGATCTTGGTTGCTGCAACAAAATTGTTTATGGTTTAAGTAAAATGCTAAAATGGAATGAACTTCATGCTTAAACCTTGTCTATTAAAAAATCAACAACAATTTTCTGGAATGGATTTCTAAACCAACTAACTTGCAACCTTGTGATATCTTCAGAAACTGTCGTTGGGTCTTCCAGAAACTCAGTTAATAGGTCCAACCCGTTATCATGATTTTTTAGGAACTCCTTGCAGTCTTCTCATCTGAAGGTCAATGTTGGATCCAACAATCTCAACATATTGCTAAAGACCTGGGGTGACAAAGAAACAAGAGAGTGGTCCCGCAGTGGAATAATTCTTTGACTTGAAATATATCTCTTGGCGCACCAAGAGACCACCTCCTTACAGTCAAATACTTCAAGGACACAACATGCACGAGCAATTCCAAAGGTCCAAATTACTTTGTTCTGGGAGGAACAGGATGAGTAGTAATAATATGCCCTAGACCATTAGAAGTTTTGGTCCTCACGCCCAAAGATGTTCATTGTATCTCCATAGAACTGTTTTCGAGCTACTGCCATAAGTTGACGAGAATGTTCATTTTCTCCAGACGATGTTTGAAATGAACACTTGGAATGGATAATATAACCCTCCATAAATATTGGTTTAATGTGTGTGAATGGGAGATCTCCTCGAGCCTTTCGCTCATTAATGACAATCTCTACATTTCTTGCACGATGAGTTGTTAGCATTAAAGCTTACTAATTGCATACTTAGAAAGAAGTGTGAAAGTTGTGGGGACGACGAAGAGCGATTAAGGATTGGATATTTCGTGAACTCGACGACCCGCGAAAGACATTCCATGATGTTTGAAATGAAAACTCGTAAGGGATAATATAACCCTCTGCAAATCTTGGTTTAATGCGTATTAATGGGAGATCTCCTGGAGCCTTTCGCTCATTAATGACAATCTTTATGGTTCCTGCATGATGAGGTGTTAGCATTAAAGCTTACTAATTGCATATTTAGAAAGAAGTGCGAAGGTGGCGAGGATGGGAAAGAGCAATTAAGGAATGGATATGTATGGAAAGCGGTCAGTCAGGCTTCAAAATAGGGTCACAGGGGACACTCAGGAGAGGTGAGGGCTTGACGGTTAAATTGTATGTCTCAGAAATTTTGAGTGCAAAATGTGTAACATGGAAGAGGGCATGATGGGGTAGTCCAGTGGTCAATTTGTATATCGCGGAACTTCGGGTGTTGTTTATAGGTCACGGAACAATGGAAGCATAATCTTGAGCGGTTGGTCGAACTCGTTTTCGATAATATATTGAAATTTGTAATGGATATCCCATTACCTGGCAAGATATTTTTTGCATGTTTCTCGACAAGTTGTGTAGGGATAGTCAGTGTGACTATATCCTTGAGCCTTTCACTCATTAATGACAATATTTATAGTTGTTGCATCATGAGCTATTAACATTAAAGCTTACTAATTGCATACTTGGAAATAAGTGCGAAGGTGGCGGGCACGGGGAACATCGATTAAGAATTGGAGATTTCGTGAACCCACCAACCCAATAATCCGCGAAATAGATTTGAAGAAATTTTCAAGTATGGAAAACAGTCAGCCAGGCTTCAAAATAGGGTGACAAGGGATCCTCGGGAGACGTGAGGGGCAACCGGTCAAATTGTATGTCTCAAAAATTTTGAGTGAAAAATGTATAACATGGAAGAGAGCATGATGGGGGAGTCGAACTGTCAATTTGTATATCGCAGAACTTCGGGTGTTGTTTGTAGGTCACGGAACAATGGAAGTGAAATCTAGAGCCCACCTGCCTGGGAACCCGCCATTGAAAAAGTGGATAAGTATGGAATGGGGAAGCAGTCGGTCGGAGTCATGATACAAAAGCATGAGTGGAAATGTGAACCCGTGAGTCCTCCAACCCACGCACATAGGCATTTTCGGAAAAATGATTAAGTAACCAGAAAGAGAAATTATAGGGGAAAAATAAAGGGGAATTCGGTTAAGTATAGAAGAGGCTAAAGAAGGGGATAAAAGAGAGTGGGAAAATAGAAAAGGGGAGGGAAATTTTCGGAATCCGGAATTGGTCGCAAACAAGCCCCATTGTTGCAAGATCATCAGTTTCTAGTCTAATATTTTATCCACATACTCGTTTTGTATTGTGTTTGTATCATTAAAAAGGATCTGAGAAAATGCAAATATAAACTATAGCTTGATTTTTGGCTATAATTATGCATAGTTGATTTATAGGCGCTATTGATGTTTGTCTTTTGTAGATAACAATGGGTTAGCATAATTTTGAATTCTTACTGTGATAAGGCCTTAAAAAAACTAGAATAAGTAACATTTTTTTCCAATTCAATTCTCACAGAAAAAAATTCTCTAATCCCATAATGTTAATCTTTATCGATCCGATAATAAGGAGGTCGATTTGGTAGATTGGGCTATTGGTAATTTCAGGCAACTGGGGTGCATCGACTAATGCTTTGATGAAGATTTGTTTTTGTTGCAACCTGTGTGAGTAATTGTTTTTTTGATACATTGTTTAATGCCTTGAAATATTATTTTAAGTATTAAACTTCTTGCAGCATATTATTCATTGAATGGTTTGTTGTTTCCCTCTATTTTTACCTCTATTATTTCACTTGTCTGTCATTACTCTACTACTAGCCAAGGAGAACCCTCATCCATATCATGCTGTCAATTTGACCATGCTTTTGTCTTGGTGAAACAACTCTCTAACTCACCAAAAAATTCAAAAGAACAACCATTTCAAACTTCTGGTGGCCTCGCTTTGCCCTTTAGCACTCAGGTGCAGACTTTAGGAGCAACAATAACTATGAATTCAATTAGACATCTCTATAGGCTCTTCAATCAAAGAATAGAGAAAGTGAGTCATAGTTATATTTTCCAGGACGTGTTTGCATATGAGAAGCATCGGAAAGCTATAGAGAAATCAATGCAGGGTTGTTGAAATAAACTTATTGTACTGTCAACTTGACCGTGAGTATAACAACGACGAACTTGAATTTTAATTTTGTGGTTGATATCATAGCCCCATTTGACTTCATCTAGCATATATCTTTTTTTTTCAAAATATTTGCGAAGAAGAATTTTGGTAATTTCATTAATAAAGTAAAAGTTCTCAAAATTAGATGATTTTAGGGGTGAAATTTCACTCATGAGCGAAATTAAGGGGTTCCCAATTTTGATTGGGGCGAATTTTTTGTATTATATTGGTTTTTTTATTATTTCATTACTAGCCCCTAATTTATTTTAAAAAAAAATCGTTGATAGGGTTAGCCCAGGATTTTATGAGGGAAAGGGATAAAAAAATAAATTTCGTCCATGAAATTTCCAACCGCAACCTCCATTCACCCGATTTCTACAGATATGGGAATTATTGATAGCGAATTTGCCCTCCCATTTGATATATTTTAGGATTTATGCTTTAATTCGCCTGAATTTCGGGTTATGGGGCAAATACAAACTTTCGTTCGCCCAGTTTTTAAAAAAAGGGGGATTTGTTACCAAGCGAGCATAGATTTCCTTTGTTTTATTTTCAATTTATGGAGAGTTAGCGAATTCCTCTATTGGATTTTCCTGATATGAAAAAATTAGAGATTATTGGGTGAAATCAGTTTCAATTTTTGTAAAACAACTTTGGCAAAGTTTGGATTAGAAAGGGAATGGGGGCAAGGGGGAAGTGGAACGCAACGAGATGAAGGAGGTGGTGAGAGTGAGACTGTTATGCCTACATGGATTCAGGACGAGTGAAAGCATTCTGCAAAAGAAAGTTGGGAAAGGGTAAAAGTTGGTGTTGGAGAGAATGGATCTTTGCTTTCCAGATGCACCTTTCCCTGACCAAGAAAAATCAGACATGGAAGAACATTTTCCTCCCCTTATTATGAATGGTTTCAATTCAACTCTGTAAGTACTTATTTTACTACCACGATTCCTTGTTGAGAACTTCAATTATACAAAGTTTGGTGTTGTTTCTGTGTGAGGGAAAATTTTATGATACTATGGTGTTCATCTTCTAGCTTAAATCTTAAGGGAAATATTTTTTTTATATCAATGAATTTTCATAAGTTAGTTTCTAGTCTTTTTTAATGGAAAACGGAGCTGGGAAAATTTGGTGACTATCTTTTTTCAAATCCATGTAAATATTTTCCCAGTTGTGTTGCATATCATGCCCGATTTTTAAAACCCTAATTTTAATGAGGATATGCCTTCATTTTTGAGCTGAATAAATAAAGTTATATCTCTTATAGAAGACATATCCTGAGAGATGTATGCCAAAAAGGCACCAACAAGCACCTTGAAAAGGTAGATTGGTTTGTTTGATTAAAATATTTACAATTGGAAGAAGTCTTTGTTGATGATATATGTCCAACAACCTCTAGTAACCTTCCTAGTTTTTTTAATTTTGACTTCAAGTTGGTGAGACTCAATGCTCAAATGTGTCTCTCCATTTATTAGATGAACATGTTCTCTCAATGGCTTGGGAGGTTCAAACTACTCATGTGTCTAACTATGAATGGTCCAGTGAATGCATTTTAGCGATTGCCTATGGTACTAATAATTCTCTTATTAGTCCCTGTCAAAGGCCAGGACTCTAGCGTTCGCTAGAGCGTTGACCTTCAATTAGTTTGTGGTTGACCAAATGTATTTTTGTATGATCTTCAAAGTTTTGAATAGGAAAAATAAAATAATCATTTTTTAAATATTTCATTTACTTTTATTTGACTTCCTATTGGTTAATAATCTTCAACTCTTAATGTCGAGTTTCTTTTATGCATTTACATATACCTTTATGTATCATAAGTTTGGACGTTTACATTATGGGAAATCCTGACAAAGATTTGGAAATCTTGACATAAAGATCTGCATTATATTGATTGTCTAATGTCTTCCTAATGTTTTTGGAAATCCTGACATACATATTTTTAGTTGCTTGGAAAAGATCTACATTATATTGACTATCAAACCCACAGAGGGATTTAATAATTGCAACCATTGTCTCCATCGCCTTGACAACACCATCAAACCGATCAATCTATTTTCGGACCCTGGTAAGCTCAGGAGGTATAGTGGTGTGCAAAACCGCAGCCGGTGTGGTCTATGGCCACAGGGAGAGAGGACTCCACACCAACAGTGGTGGAGCCTTAGGATCTGTTCGAGAGGGAAGGTGAACCCTTGTGACTGTCGGATCTAGAAAATGTGCGCAGGGACTAAAATCCCTTTTGAAATGCATAGGAGTGTGGGAATCGCGATACGCGAAATCCCAAAAACCCGAAAAAAAACCGTGGAGATCTACATGGTAGATTTGGGAGGAAGGCTTGACTGTTAGATCTGGTGGAGTCGTGCTCGAGTTAGTTGTGAAACCTTTCAGATTTCGCAAAGTCAGGAAATGGGAAGTGATGGAGGTGAACACCTCCAAAAACCTGAAACTCGAAATCCCGAAACGATCTACACCGTAGACTGTAGGAAGGGAGTTGACCATTCGATTCAGCGGAGGAGTAAACCGTATTTTTTTCAAGATTTTCGCAAATGGAAGTTCGAGATGTGGGGTGCATGAACTCCCAATGCCCGAAAACCCCGAAACGCTGAAAATATCTGCGCCATAGATCTGAGAGGGGAACTAACCGTTGGATTTTGCTTGGAATGGATGTGGGCGCATGAATGTGTACCACGTGCCAGTGAGTCAAGAATACAGGCGAGAGTGGTGGGACCCTTCTAAATGTACCACGTGCCACTGTGGAGAAGGGCGACAGCTGTGCTGTGGGCCCGGAGAATAAAGTAATTCGCAATTTCAGAATTCGCAAAGGAGGAGCACGAAGGCTCAACACTCCAACTCGCGAAGTCGCGAGTTGGTGAAGAAGTGCTAGCACTTATCCCTAATCTATGGTCATGTCTAGCAGGCGCTAGGGAGGAGGGATCCATACCCGTATCGCATCTCGGGTATCAGTGTTTGGAGGAAATGAGTCAAGGGTCTTCGACTCACGAACTCGCGAGATCACGAGTTGCGAAATGGTGACTTTGGTTACTTAGATTTAACTGTTGGATCTTCGTGGACCGAGATTCTAAAGTTTCGAAGTCCTGGAATTTGCAAAGCCAGACAGAGCTTAGAAAACTTTGTGAAGTCAAAACGTTTTTCTTATTCACGTTGGATTATGAATGTTGTAAGTTTTCTTCAAGGTTTAAGGACCTGACAAACTTCGATTGAATGCACGCTTTGTGTGCAGAGTTCAACGAGTGTCGGCATAGCCAAAAACAGACGCTGAGTATGGAATTGGAAGAGGTGCAGATTGCCTCTGAAACAGAAGACGAAAGAGAAGGAAAGGATGTCAACCTGGCAGTCGAAGGAACAAACTCTAATGGGCACGGAAAAGAGATAGATAAAAAGGGACACATGATGAAACTCATTGAAAAGTTGCAGAAAGGTGCCCAGGCTCTCCTAGCTGATAGCCGAAGGCTCATGAAAATCAGGGATCAGTAGGGTGAATTCAACTTAAAAATGTTGAAGAACCTGGAAAGAATAGAAAAGAAATTGGAAAAAGAGAGTGACACAAGCAGATCAAGAAGTGTCAGAACCCCTGAGAGGAGAAGAAGATCGAGGAGTGCTAGCAGACATTACTGTCTCTCCCCAAAGAATTATGGCAGGGAGACACACAGTAGTTCAAGCTCGTCCCCTACCAGAAAACATCGAAAATCTGGAATGGATGAATTGAAAGGGGAAATCAAAAAGATTAAACCGCCTACATTCGATGGTGAACATAAGAAGGAAGAAGATGTCGAAACATGGTTGTTGGGTATGAAGAAATACTTCCAACTGCAGAATTATTCTACCCATGTAGAAGGAAGAATTGCAATGTACCAGCTAAAAGGAAAAACATCCATGTGGTGGGATCAGTGGGTGCAGGTACAACACATCAGAGAGAAAGAGGTCACGTGGAAGGAGTTTAAGAGGTATTTTGAGAAGAAATACTTGACCAAAAGATACTATGACATAAAGATGAAGGAGTTCTTCGAACTCAAGTTGGGCAGTATGACCATTGATGAGTATGAACAAAGTTTTCTAGAACTATTGAAGTATGTTTTGTTCATCAAAGACGAGGCTGTCAAAATTCATAGGTATCTGAGTGGATTGCCACCTTCCATTGGTGACAAGATTCAATACGATGATCCTAAGACTATGGAAGAAACAATAAGAAGGGTGAAATGCTTGTATGAACAACAAAGAGAAAGGCCTATCCTTCCGAAGGCTTGGGATGACCAAAAGAGGTTTAAGAAGGAATAGAAGCAGAAGGGAAACAAGCCTCCCTTTTTCAGGAATATCCTTGGGGACAGTCATCTTTTAGAGAGCCCAGGAAAGTTGAAGGGAGTGAGCAGATGCCAAGACCGCAACCTATGGAGTGTTGGGGTTGTAAAGGGAATCATAGGTACAGAGACTGCCCCCACAAAAAAGATAAAGCGAGAACTGTCCATACTGTTCAGCAAGCTGAAACAGTGGAGGATATGGGGAGCAAAATGACGAGGATCTATGCAGCCCTGGACAACAAGAAAGCATAATTTCAATCGCACATGATTGAAGTGGAAGGTATGATTAACAACCGACCACTCATTATTTTAATTGATTCATGGGCTAGCCATAGTTATTAAGATCCTAGGGTGGTGGAAAGTTTGCGTTTATTAAGAATAAAACATGAGAAGTCTTGGCTAGTGCAGTTGACCACAGAAACCAAGAGGAAGGACACTAAATTGGTTAAGTCTTGTTCAATGGACATGAAAGGATTGAGCACTAAGGCTGAATTGAATATTCTGTCTTTAGGCTCTTACGACTGCTTAATTGGGATGGAATAGTTGGACCAGCACCATGCCCTTCTGGACTGCTGTAACAAGAGGTTCACATGCCTAAACGAAGAGGGAAATCAGGTAACAGTCCAAGGAATTCCCAGAGCCATGGCTGTTAGGGAAATCTCAGCCATGCAGCTGAAGAAATGTTACCAGAAAGGTTGTCAATTATTTGCAGCTTGGGTGGAAGAAGCATCCCGAGATGTAGTCTCGAATCTGATGGACCACGAGGTACTCAAAGAGTTCAAGGACGTATTTCAGGAGGTACCTGGACTACCTCCGAAGAGGGACATCGATTTTTCTATAAATTTGATGCCTGGAGCAGCTCCAGTTTCGAAGGCTCCTTATAGAATGAGTATGCCAGAGTTGAAAGAGTTGCAATTGAAGCTCGAAGAGATACTAAAGAAGGGATACATTTTCCCCAACGTGTCACCGTGGGGTGCCTAAGTCCTATTCGTGAAGAAGAAAGATGGGACATTGAGGTTGTGCATTGATTTCTGACAGTTGAATAAGGTAACTGTCAAGAACAAGTATCCTCTGCCAAGGATCAATGATCTTTTTGATCAGTTGAAGGATGTGAAAATATTTTCAAAAATAGATCTCCGATAAGGATATCACCAAATGAGAATAAATGATGAGGACATCAGCAAGACCGCCTTTAGAACAAGGTACGATCATTATGAGTTCACGGTGGTGTCGCTTGGGCTGTCCAACGCGCCTGTTGTTTTCATGTGCTTAATGAATGGAGTGTTCAGAGATTATTTGGACAAGTTTGTCATAGTCTTCCTGGATGATATCTTGGTGTATTCCAAGACAGAGGAAGAACATGAGCAACACCTGAGAATGGTGTTGCAGATGTTGAGAGAACACCAATTGTAAACTGAGCAAGTGCTCATTTTATCAAAGGCAGACTCATTACTTGGGGCACATTATATCAAAGGAAGGGATCGTTGTGGATCGTGAAAATGTTGAGTCCATTCGAGAATGGTCAGTGCCAAGGAATGTGGCGGAAGTTAGATCTTTTATGGGTCTAGCAGGCTACTATAGAAGGTTTATAGCCGGATTCTCAAAGATAGCTCATTCTATCACTTCCTTGCAAAGGAAGGAGAAGAAGTTCCAGTGGACTGAAGAATGTGAGAGAGGCTTCCAGCGATTGAAGCAGCTGCTAACCAGCGCTCCAATGCTGAAGATTGCAGATCCAAATAAGGATTACGTGGTGTGCACAGATGTGTGTAAGGAGGGACTGGGAGGAGTTCTCAGCCAAGAGGGATTTGTAGTTTGTTATGAGTCTCGAAAGTTGAAGGAGCATGAGAGGAATTATTCCACTCACGATTTAGAGTTGGCAACAATCGTCCATGCCTTGAGGAAATGGAGACATTACCTCATGGGAAAAATATTCGAGTTGAGAATAGACCATAACGGTTTGAAGTATTTATTTGATCAACCGACTTTAAATGTCAGGAAAATCAGATGGCTGGAGTTTCTGTGCGAATATGACTTTGATATCAAGCATCTCAAAGGGAAATAAAATAAGGTGGTTGATGCACTCAGCAGAAAAGTGCACGAATTACATGCTACAGCCATTAGCATGTACAGGACTGAGATTAAAGATAGAATTTTGGAAGCTGCAAATGATGATTTGCAGTACAAAGGTTTAGTAGCAAAGCTATAGCAGCGCGAGAGACCACAGACCAAGGAAAGTTACATCTTGGGAACTGATGGCTTACTTCTGTACAAAAACAGAGTGTATGTACCCAATGTCTGAGATTTAAAGCTAGCAATTATGAAAGAAATGCATAACGTGGCTTATGCTGGACATCCCGGATACCAGAAAACTGTGGCAGCAGTCAAAAGCCATTACTTTTGGCCGGGTCTGAAGAAGGAAATCGATGAATACATCGCCAGATGTATGGAGTGCCAGAAGGTCAAGGCTGAGCATAGGCACCCAGCAGTGTTGCTGCAGCCTTTACCCATTCCTGAGTGGAAATGGGAAGTGGTGACAATGGATTTTATCACAGGATTGCCCAGAACAAGCAAGCAGCATGATTCAATCTTGGTGGTGGTGGACAAGCTTACAAAAGATGGCCATTTCATTCCACTGAAAACCACTCACGGGGCAACAAATGTTGTTGATATCTTCTTAAAAGAAGTGGCATACTTGCATGGAATTCCTAAGACAATTGTGTCTGATAGGGACTCGAAATTCACCTCGAATTTCTGGAAGGGACTATTTAATGGATTCGAAACGAATCTGAATTTTAGTACAACGTATCATCCCGAGTTTGATGGACAGACAAAGAGAGTGAATAGAGTAATAGAAGACATACTGAGAATGTATGTGATGGATAAACCATCAAGGTGGGAAGACTACCTGCATTTGGTATAATTTGCCTACAATAATGGGTATCATGCATCGTTGAAGATGAGCCCATTTGAAGCACTTTATGGAAGAAAGTGCAACACTCCAGTGAGCTGGGATAATCCAGCTGATAGAGCAGTAGTTGGGCCTGAGCTGCTCAAAGAGATGGAAGACCAAATGATAAGAATTAAACAGAATCTAAAAGCTTCCCAGGACAGGCAAAAAAGTTACACTGATAGTAACAGAAACCACAGAGAATTCAAAGTGGGTGACCATGTTTTCCTGAAAGTGAAAACTAACAGGAGTTCCCTGAAGTTGGGAAGTTGCGCCAAGTTGGCAACAAGATTTTGTGGGCCATTTGAGATTCTGGAAAGGATTGGGCTAGTGGCATACATGCTTGCATTACCTGCATCTATGACTGTACATAATCTGTTTCATGTTTCACTGCTTAAAAGACATATACCTTATGCTAATCATGTTATCGATTGGAATGTGATTCAGGTGGAACCAGAAGGTGTCCTACAAGTGCATCCTGTGCGCATATTGGACAGGAAAAGCAAACAGCTCTAGAATCGAGCCATAGATCTTGTAGAGGTCCAGTGGCCCTGGTACGGTCATGAGGACGTGACATGGGAGCATGAAGAGGTTATGCGGGCAGAGTACCCGCATCTTTTTGAAAATTTTGAAAAAGCTTGCAGAGACAGTGTAAGGTTGCACTGAGGACAGTGCAGAAATAAGGGGAGGGGGATTGTAGTGTCCCCAAGACCGAGCCCTTTGTAAATCTGATGTATGAAATGAATTGTAAATATGTGCTATAGGTTGGTGAGCCAAGTTTTGTATAAGCCGATAGGCTTATGTGATTGTTAGGCCAGAGAGACTAAGAGTTGGAGGCCAAGGGCCTGATTTTGTACCTGTATGTATGCAACACATTAATAAAATATAAACACTGCCATGTGCAGACCGACATGATGAATGAGTGATGGGGGACTAAGCATCCATAGAGAGGGAAAGGAATTAGGGGCTGGAAGGTGGGAAAAGGGGCTAAGTGTTTAGCCTAGGGGGCTTAAGCCTTGGGAATAATATTTTATTATTATTCCACAGAACATGTGCATTTTATGTTTTTTATCCTAAGTTCCTGGCAAGGGGAAAACATGCAAAGCGGATGTATGCTGATGAACGCATGCAGTTCCAAGGGTGACAAGTTTCAACCCTAGTGCATGCGAATAAAACAGCCAAGATGAGCTGCGAGAGGGGGTTCTCTTCCATTCTACCTGATCTTCTGAACCGTACATCCCATCCGACCTCTGCAAAAAGACTGGGTGCAATTCTGGAACCGGGAAAAATAGTCTGTGTTGATTTCGAGGATAGCCTGTGTGTTGATTCTGAAAAGCCGAAACATCCTCTGTCTGAGCGTCGAGCCTGTGCGTGGAGCCTTGTCTGAAGCCATATCTGTGAGACCATCCGCCATTGTTGAACCGGTTGGAAAGCCCGTGTCCATTTTCCCCATTGGTTGTGTGGCCACGTAGTGCTGGACTGCGTGGGGTCTTGTTGGCCAGTTGTACAACACTCTCTCCATGTGAGAGAGGTGATTGAGGTTGGAAGAACAGGCTGTTGGCCTGTGAGCGATTCTCTCCAGGTGAGAGAGTGTGCAGAGGAAGGAGAGAACTCCTGGAAGGAACCTTGTAGCTACCACAGAGCTTGGAGACTTCCGGTCCGGTCTCTTGCTGTAACCCAAGGCAAGGGAGGTTAGTAGCCGAAGGACTGTCTAGGTGACAGAGAAGGTGTATACCCCTGGGGTGGAATAGGCATGTGGGGAAGGAGAGTCTGGGGGCAGTGAGCATGAGTTGTTCCTGGGAGAGAATTCCTTCCTTGTGATTGTGTGTATTTTCTGTAACCTCAGCCTAGCCTAGGATTCCCTGCCTTGGGGGTGGAGCTTAGTCCCAGCTCGGGGGTGACCCACTGTTGAGCTGATGAGCAGTGTGGTCTAAGGCTGGGAGGTTCGTGGAAGGCCTGCACTTGGTTGGTGGAACTACCACTGTTCAAAGATAAGTACCAGATGATGCTTTAATTATGTTTCTGTATCTCTGTGTATTATAATCATCATGTATTCTGTTGTGCATATCAATTTAATGTTAATGTTAATGATTGTTTATTATAGCAGTAAATAATATGTTTACTCTGAGCTTAAATGTATTTCTTTGCTTAAACGCATGTGGATTATATAATGCTTGTATGAGTTATGTACAAAGGGGTGTTATAGTTTTCTTTTAAGAGCGATTAAGCCTTGGTAATTGAAAAGTGGTGCTACATATATTATACTATAAATCTATATATACTCATTACATTTTATCTCCTTGTTTGTAGATGGAACATGAAGTTGTAAAACAAAATCAAACTAATCATCAAAACATTGCAAATAATGCAAGTACAATATCCCTTGCAAGTGATGAAGAAATGAGTCATGCAAGTAGTGCAAGCAATGACAATAGTTTGAGTGATGAATAATTATTAATATAATTGATTGTTACAAGTTTGATATTTTGGAATGTTTGTCTATAAAATCAGGTATTATATTTAATGTGGGCATATTGTCCCAATTGATAATGACAACGAATTACAAATAAGTGTAATAACTATTTATTGATATTTTGATTAGCATGGACCTTTATGTTGTCCCATTTTCTATGACAAAGGGTCACTTATCCACATATAATAAAATAGGTTTCTTATGAATTGTAGTCTTCGATGTTGTAAAATATTACATTCAATAATTTGGATATGGACGATTTATGTTATTGCATTGAACAAAGGCATAATCAAAATGTATATTTGTTTAAACGTGATTGTATCCAAACATATCAATTAAAATATAAAAATCAATATTATTATAAAAATTATTTAATTTTCTAAGAATTAATCGAATTTTTTATAAAAAAACATGAAGTTGGATTTGCATACCCGCAATGCAAAAAAATTCAGCACAGAAACATATCAGTGCATTATATTCATTTGAACACAAATGCACATTTCATACATATTTATGCACTAATGTGTTTAAATGGTTGCTATGTATTGATGCAATATACATGTAAAAATGCATTGGTGCTTATCACTATAGTAAAAACATCGAAACTCCCAGCTAAAATAAAAACATTGTTCCCTTATACTATACCATTATTGTTGTCATTATAGTTATCATTACCATTTACCAGGACTTTAAAATGATCAAGGACATATACGCATTGGTGCTCAAAATATATAATATGCATTAGTGTGTAATCATATAATATGCACCAATGCTTCAAATATATATCATATGCATCGATGCTTTTGATTTGTATAATACGCACTGGTGTTTTCAATGTGTATAAAACACATCAGTGCTTCAAAAATATATTATATGTTGATGTAGGAACTTCCCACTCAAACATAGTTTAACACAAGAAGAGTGTGAAAGAAGAATCTCTGACTAATTTTTATTGAACAATGAAGAAGCTTATATCGCTTTTACAAGAGGAAACTACCTCAACAAACCGAGGAGAGAAAGACACTCTAGATCCAACAAAATATGATCTATGCACTTAAAAAAAAGGAATAAGTTGAGGAAAGATCTCAACCATGCCCATGATGATCTCAACTAGTCCATGAATATCTTAACTAATCCATAAAGATCTCAACTAGGAAACTGACACTCTCACACTCATATTAGTTTACAAATATATGAGAAAACATTAGACTAAATTCAAAATATTAAACTTAAACTGTATACTAAACTTTTATTCATTATAAACATTAATTCCTTATTATATACACTTGTGTGTTTGATGTATATAATATGGACTGGTGATTTCAATGTATGCACCAGTGCACCTTATTGTTTTAGGTGTATCAGTTAAAAAAACAAAAAACACTCCATTGCGGTCTTTGGTCGCCCATAATTTTTAGTTATAGTAGACATAATTTAAAACCTATGTTGTCAATAACAAAAGTTTTTTTGAAAAAAATCTTGAATCCAATAACAACTAAAATATCCACTAAGTGGTGTTTTCCTTGAAGTGTATCATTCTGCATCAATTTTGCAAAAATTATGAGCTAACAATTATTTATAAAATTGAGATTAAGATGATTAAATCTAAGAAAAGAATTTACCCTCCAATTTTGTATGGTGATAACACCTTGAAGAGGTGTAATCTTACAAGTACTTGTGCATCAATTTCAATTGTCATTTGAACTAGAACCGCAATGTAGAGAAAACAATCATTAGTATTTGGAAAGCTTATTATGGCCTTGAAAATAAATGTATAGATGTTGAGCTTTCCTATTGTGGTAATTGAGTAAATCCAAAAACACCTCATAACCTATCATTTTATAATTAAATGCAACACTTTTACCCATTTCACTTGATTGGCGTAATATGCACTTCCAAAGACTCTAAAACCATGATTTAATATTTAGACTATAAGCACAAAATTGCTCAAGTTGAGCAAATATAGGCTCATTGTTATTACTTATAATATGAGTTGTAGCCACCATAGGCTTAATGGAGGTTGGGCTAGAGATTATGAGGCTTGGCTTAGCTATTGAAACATAAAAGAAGACAATCAAATTAACAACATTGACAATATTAAATCTTACACCTCTGTGAAGTTTAAACACAAGACCTTGAATGACAATGAAATTATTAATAAGATGAAATTCCAATACTACAAAAATTTTATAAATCTCGATTTGGTTGATCAAAACTATTTTTCCGACATTTTGAGTTTAAACAACAAAATAAATATCAGCAACGGTAGGATCAATGCTCACGAGCTTCATAATAAAAACTTCCTACACAATATTTATCCAGAAATATTATACATATTATGACAAACTATGAAAATCTACACAATCCTTTTTTTTCCTTTTTTTATTTGAAATGATTATAAAATTATAAAATAAATAAATTAAATTAAATTAAATCTATTTCACTTTATATATAATCAACGATGATTTATTCAATAAATATTTCACTTATATGGAGGTGAGAGTGAACATCACATATATTATGTGCAACTCTTATGCAGGGTATTAGCAAGGGTGTATGAAAAAGCATTAGCTTGGTTTGTGTTTGCAAGATTCAAGAGGATAGGATAAAATGGGATAGAATAAAATGGTTGTTTAGTAGCTTTACTTTTTTATATGAAATATTGGGGTATTAATGTATCAAATTTTTCTTTACTTATTAAATGTTAAAAAAAAATCATTATAATTTTACTAACGTTTATTAAAATTTATATATTAAATATATTTTAATTAATAAAAAATAATTTATAATTTATATTTATTTATATATATATATATATATATATATATATATATATATATATATATATATATATAATTCAGTGAATAGTTAACACATTATATAAATCTTTAATATTGATTATTATTTTGCTTATATAAAATATTTAAATTTTTAAATAAAAAATCTACAACATGGCATTTGCCACTAAATTTTGTACATTGCCATCTAGGTAGTGTGACTTTTTTTCTAGCAAGTTTTCATGCATCCTCCACCTCAAGGCCATGGGAGGGATTTCATGTGACATAGTAGGCGGGTGTCATTAATGGATTCACTACCATTGCATATATCGTCATGGCACTCTCGAGATTGAAAGCTAAGAAGAATCCGAAAGAGTGCTTATCTAAAACCCGATACTCACATGTAGTTGTCTATGACATAAAAGTAAGACGATTTTGAATCTTTAAGTAACATATATTCCATGTTCTTAGCAACTTTTCACATTAGGATAATTTATACTTTTCTATATGAGAGTGATGCTAGAAAATGTATT
Organism: Picea mariana; assembly: GCA_032191745.1. Taxonomy (NCBI): domain Eukaryota; kingdom Viridiplantae; phylum Streptophyta; class Pinopsida; order Pinales; family Pinaceae; genus Picea; species Picea mariana. Next base: position 444,684 of record JASDQU010099849.1, read on the forward strand.
ACATTTCATGCAACGTAGTATTTATTTATTTTGGTTTGGATACTTTTTATTATTTTTGTTTTCTTTAACATATTTAAAGTGATGCAAGAATGCTTATTTTAGTATTGCAAATGAAGTCTTGAGATCGAGCCTCTTTGAAGCATTTGTTGAGATGAGATTGGAAAAATATAACATGGAAGTTGTGAAGCACAATACTTTAAAATATCGTTGGCTCATAATATGGGGTAAAGTTTACGACATTATTAGTTGGTAACGTCTTCGAAGCATTTGTTGAGATGAGATTGGAAAAATACAACATGGAAGTTGTGAAGCACAATACTTTAAAATATTGTTGGCTCATAATATGGGGTAAAGTTTCAGACATTACTAGTTGGTAAGGGAAAAGTAGTTGACTTTGCCCTTCACAAAGTTTTAAATGTTGTAATGAACCTAGTGCACTTGAAGTTAGATCTTATTCACTTTTAGTCTCTCAATAAAGCTACATTTTGAAGAATAACAAGCAATAACAACAACAACAACAAATTGTAATTTATTACTACTTTGTGTAGGTCTTATCAACTTATGCTTAGTTCATTTGTATTACTTGGTATACTGTTCCTATAGAGGTATACATTTGAAGCAATGGCATGAGAATATTGTGTGCATTGCTAGCTAACCAAGCCAACCAGTAAATACTCACTTCCACTTTCCCAATCAATTATTTTTCAACAACATCTGCAAGGAAATATGGTTGAGAAGCCTAAGGGGATAGATAGGCCATACTCAATATGACAAGCTTATCTTCAATCAAGACTGCAAAAACCCTAATACGGAATTGTACAACCCCGTCGTTTATCTCCAACCTGTCTATTCTTAGAGTCCATAAATTCCTCTCTTTTTCAATATCCATTATAAGTAGTGATATCATTATAATTAGAGAGGTTAGGGGTAGTGCCCCAAATGAATAAATGCCATTACATATGTAATATTATTGTTAGTTCATTGTGATATTATAACTACACTTTATTATGATGATCTTTACGTGGTATAAATAATTGAAAGTCGATTGTAGGCTTTCATGAAGAAGATAAACTATCCACCAAATAAACGTATTCATTCTTACATTTTTCCATCGATGTTATGTGTGTGAGGAGAATGAAACTAAGTCTCAAGAAGTTCATATAGGATGCCATCAACATGCAAAAATCCACTCTTCAACCTCAACTGCAACAATCACAACAATGTGAGTCTAAATCTTGCAAAGAACTAAATTATAGGTCTGAGTCTGATCAACAATTTCATAATAAACCTTGTGATATTCCCATCATTTACAATAATAGATGGTGCTAAAGTAACTTGAGTTAGATGATGTGTTGTTTGCAAATAAGCCATTTGTTTGTTCTTAGCAACATCAAGGGAGAATATTCTGATGGGGGATTTCTTATCCCCTGTGATGTATAGAGACTATTTTAGCAATAGTTCAACCCATTCACTCAGACCAATACCACTTCCACATCTATAGCCCCACTCTAGTTCTAAAGTTACACTATTTAAATAAAAGAATATGTATTTTCAATGAAACGTACTCTATCTCTATAACCTCTTCTTAGAAACATAATTGAAATTGAAATTGACATGTCATTACCAATTTGGGATTAGATTTTGCATGGTGCTCATTGTTATGGGAGTCTTCCTTAGTTGTGTGAGAATTGTGGATAGGAAGATTTTGCAATGGCCACTATTAGAAAATGTAAAGGCTTATTAGGCGAGCCAATGAGAGAGGTTCATTGCCACATGGTTTTGATTTTTGGGATCAAATTATTCTTTGTTGAAACACTTGTCCAATGTATTTTCCACATGTCTAATCTATAATGAAATTATTGACACGTTGCTTGACAAGTTCCTTCCATGAAATTAATTGAAGTGAATAATTCATCAATTTTCTAAATTATGAACCCTAATTGGATCCCAAGACTGAATAATACATCCATTTGTATAGATGAACACATTTTCAATGATGTGGCAATGAAACATTGTTCAATTTCTTCCTTCGAGATTTTGATTCTTTATATTGTTCCTTCAACTAGTTTCCCCTTGATATTACATGATTCATGACCAAATATAAAAATTTCCTAGGCTCCAACCTTCTTTACATTTGGCATGTCATTCTCCATCCAATAGTTTTATGCCCTTCATCTCATTACAATGCTTTTTGACATCCAAATAAAGCAATCATCCCATTATTATGTCTGGGGTGATTAGTTGCTTTGCAACTCCCTTGTTAATTTAAAAAATTAGAATATTTTGAAATGACATGAAGGAAACATCAAAAGCATTAAACCCCAATGAATTGTTAATTTAAAAAATTAGAATATTTTGAAATGACATGAAGGAAACATCAAAAGCATTAAACCCCAATGAATAATGATATGAGAGAATGCATCTTTGCATTTTCCTTTTCTATTTAAATATTGTGATACATAATTATTTAAAGGCAATACATGGTTGTTATTTTATTTAGTTGAAATACACACACATAGAGAAAGAGAGATTGAGATTCACTTTACTGATATTTTGTGACGCTTTTGCTAGTTGTTTCATATGTTAATATGTTCAAATTTAATACATAAATCAATCTCATAGAAACCCTCAACAACCTCCCTCGACGGACTATGGCAGTTCCAGCTAGGGTTCAACCCTAGTGACAACACTAAAATATGTTGTTTGAAAGACAATTATCTTGGGAATTCATTTAATTAACCCTCAACAACCTCCCTCGACGGACTATGGCAGTTCCAGCTAGGGTTCAACCCTAGTGACAACACTAAAATATGTTGTTTGAAAGACAATTATCTTGGGGATTCATTTAATTATCAATTTGGATTTCACTTAGACCTTATGAGACACAAATGCTATATGCACAGAATTAGGAACCTATAATTATCAATTTGGATTTCACTTAGACCTTATGAGACACAAATGCTATATGCACAGAATTAGGAACCTGTAGATTGATTGGTTTATGATGAGGTTATGTAAATGTTTATCTATACTTATTTAAAACAAAACTTCCAAATTAAAACCAAAGATAAAAGAATTACTTTGATTGTCCTAGTCTGACTAATGGTTGCTCTGTTTATGGGTTTTAAATACTCCCAACAATGCTCTGGAAGTGAGACATGAGGTAAACAATCATTTCATTCAACTTCAAAGTCTATCTCTCTATTGAAATACACACTTAACCATGCAAAGAAGGAAATCAGGTAGCTACCATTAACAACAACAACATGTATGTACAATAGAAATTGCTTTGAGATTCAAAAGAAAACAGAGTACATGGACCACGAAACTAAAACTAGAAATCTATACATACAACAATAAACATAAGGTACCTCTTTGAAGTGGGCCCACCTTCAAACAACTACAATGAGAAAATAAATTGCATCTATAAAACTATTGTTCAGTCATAATCCTCAAATGAAACTACATAAGCATATTTATATTTTGCAGAAAACTTCAAAGTATGTTCACAAAACATATAACAGCACTATCACACTTTGAATTAGAGTCTATTCCTTCTATTCTCTAGCTATCTAACACAAGAATGCAACTGAGTATTTATAGATGAAGATGGGAATCATCCCAAACAGTTTTCATTTACACTAAACCGTAAACTAAGGATGCATAATTGTTTTTCCATCAAAACAAAAGTGTGTTTTCAAGAAAAATGTATAGTCCAAGGGCATGAAGATGCCAACAACATACAGACTTCAAGGGAGAAATTCGAGGGCAAAGATAAATGAAGTCAAACTACTCTCTATATTAGCTCCTTGCCTCTGTCCAGTTGTTCATTGGATGAGGTCGACTTGGTTCCCTTCAAATTTGGTCTTCATTAATCTCTGAAGAACCTTCAACCCTGGAATATGCAACATGTGATCTACTTAGTCATTCCTTAAAAATCATGGTTAGCACATTTTAATTTTTATTGAAGACAAAAAAACTCAAACATCTATTCTAATTTCATCATATAAAAAAGAAAATATAAGAAACATAATCCATTTTTACCTTTGTACAATAATGGTTAGGATGGGTGAGAAATGGCATATATGAGGATTAATTTTGACTTTTAGATACTCAAAAAATTATCATAATAAACACAAAAAGGTATCATTTCTTGGTCCTGACATTCCCCCCTTCCTAATCCTTTGCATGGCCTCATGCAACATCATGCTCATCCTCAGGAACACCAAGATGTATTATTGTCTAGTTATAGGTTGGATGTCCAAAGGTTATCCTAGGGTAAAATCCCAAATTCCTATCTGTTTTCCTCCAGAGTGTTATCTCTTCCATGTTTTTCCACTAAAATCTTGCCCTATATTGTTGAGTTGGACACCAGATTAATGGAAAATTAAATATGAGCCCCATCCATTGATTATCGTGCCTATTCACGAAATTTATGTATAGAGAAACTATAGATAGAGCAAGCTCAAAATGTGGGTAACCAGTAGGGATTCTATTCCTTAGAGGATTTGGAAGTGTGTGCCAAATATCATGAGAATCCAACAGAGCTTGAAGTGAATGAGCATGTGTAACTTCTTGATGGTTGTTGATGGAATATTTTCTATGCACCCTGACTCTTTGAGAGTCTCCTGGATCTCTAAGAAAATTTCTATAATCTTCAATTATCACAGCAAGCATGGAGTATTCCTCCCTCACTATTAAATTGGAATTGAATTCTGCCTGAGTATAAGAATCATTTGTAGCTCTCCATTGTACCAAACCAAAAATAAAATAAGCGAAAGATCTTAGTTGGACATCCCCGACAAAGGGCTTGGGATTCCAACGTGTATGGTCTGGTATCACAAATTTAAACAGATACAACTCACAAAGTGATTTTTTATCATGATGATCTTCAACCTCGAGAAAAGTTGTTATGAAGTCTTTGGGAGTCACAATTTTATGAACTCTTCCATTTGTGAATTGTTTAATCTTGATCTATGTCCATCTATCATGTAGGTAGATAGGATGGATTCGAGAAGGGGATCTACAAAGCACTCCCTCTAACCCCAAAGAACAAGCATATTGGAGCTTTTTCTCCATCTCTTGCAATATATTCATGTACATATTAATCTTCCTTTTCCACCTATTCTCTTGAGTGAGATAGAGGGAAAACCATTTATGCTTGATTTTATTAATAACATATTAATGGCTTTCTCCATTAATGACCCCCAAATCAAACAACTCATCTTGGTTTCTCCATCCAGGAAGGTCAAGTTTCAGTTGAATAAAGGCACATGTGTTTGTCAGAATGTCATCAAGAATGTGTTTATAAACTTCTCAACATTTTCCATCTCTTCTTCATCAATATTTTTCAATTGTTTTTCTTTAGTTTCTATGGCCTGTAACAAGGTATCCATTCTATGGTCTCTTTCCTTTTTCAATTTGTTTACCTTGTTCTTCAACCTCCTATTTTCCATCTATAATCTCATGTTTTCTCTTAAAACTTTTAATTATCCAGGATTATATGCCTTGAAAGAGGGGAAATAGGGTTTTTACCTATCCTTATTTTCCTCTGTGTATTGTCCATTTATGGTTGGAAAATTATATATTTTTTCCCTTTAGCTGCAGTTTCTTTTAAAGTCTCGTTAGGTGCCTCTGTATGAACTTCCTCTGTGGATTTATTCCTGAAAATTTCCATTGATGCTATTCCCACTATTTTCCTGGAAATCGCAAGATACATTTCAACTTCAATTGACTTACAAAAACTGTCCTTTGTTTCCTCCATAGATGCGTTCTCAGTTTCCTCTGTATAAACAATCTTTGGTGTATAATCATCATATGATTCTGCTGCAAATTCAAACCTCTCTATACACTTGGTTTCAGTCCTCTTTGTGCTTTTGATCTCACCCGATTTTTTAACATACTCATCATCGTTATTGGATTCTTCCTTAAAATCAGTCAAAGTAATGACTAATCAACTTTTATGAGATCGGGTTTGAGTCCTGGGAGCCTTCGTTTTAATTTTTGTGTTGCTACAGGATTGTTCCAATCATGTAGCACCATCACTTTGATGATGAACTTTTAAAATTTGGCTTTTGGATTGCATGGGTTTTTCTTGGTGGGGAAATACCCGTGCCCAACCCTTTCTAACTGGTTCCTGACCCTTCCATCTTGGCCCTAAACAATAACTTATGAACCATGCATGGGAAACCCCCGAGGGTTGAGCCCGTCTTTGAAATGTCTTATCCATCCTATTCAAATCCTTCAGCTGGAAGAATGGTAGATTCAAAGGGTTTTCATTCTTAAGATGCAATAAAATCCTTATGTGATAATGGAGGATGACACTAAAATGCCCCTCGCGGGTAATGAATTTTTGCACAATTAAGACTATGTTCTTCCAAGGATCATTTAACAGTTATCTACGAATACATTGCCTTTGAACTTCGGAGATTTCAAAAGGGACACTTACAAATTTTGACCAACTATCTTCTAATATCTTGGAATTCTTCGTCCAAGGTTCTCCTTCCATCTTTAACCCCGTAGCACAACTGATTGATTCTTCACTGACTTGAAATGTAACCCCCTGAATTGTGGAAAATTCACCATTAAATGTATGAGCGAATTCTGTAGCAATCGATACATTGAAACCTTGAAAGCGTTCGAGGAAGGTCAACCATCCATACTAAGCAAAAAATTGTAAATCCTAAGGGCTTTGTTGGACAATGTCGAGGTTATCGGGCTCTAAACGGTTTTGGGCTCCTCCCATTTTGTATACAAAGTGTTTCACTTGAATTGCATGCAACCTGACCCTTAATTACTTAACAATGAACTCACTAGTCAAGATTCAATATGATGATTGTAAAGACAACCCAATAGCTCGATGATTATACTCCCATATTCATCAATGATAACAACTGTACATGCTACTAGATGTCATTTCGTAGCAATGATAGTTTGAAGTGCAAACTTTTATGTGAAAATCGAAAGGTTATGTGAACTTGATACAACTTGTAAGACAATTCAAATGATATAATGTGTGTTCATAGCATTTGGGAACAATACAAGATCATCGAGTATAACCAAAAATGTCTTCCACGTTCAAATATACACGGGATATTTAACATCTTTTGTAATTTAACCAAAGAGCTGAATTGTATAGTTCCAAAACCTTTGTTTATGTATATTACTTATTGCCTTGGTTTATGGAATGGTTAAGGGAAATTTATTAGTTTTTGTAATGGGAATGAACAAGCTAAGTGAGATTTTATGGACAAATTTAATAGGGATTCTGAACAGAGTTAAATATAAATTATGGATATTTAACATCTTTTGTAATTTAACCAAAGAACTGAATTGTATAGTTCCAAAACCTTTGTTTATGTATATTACTTATTGCCTAGTAGCCTTTATTGATCCTRATATATTGGTTTATGGAATGGTTAAGGGAAATTTATTAGTTTTTGTAATGGGAATGAACAAGCTAAGTGAGATTTTATGGACAAATTTAATAGGGATTCTGAACAGAGTTAAATATAAATTATGGAAAGAGATAAATAGGGTTTATGGACAGAGTTTTGATAGGGATTATGAACAAAGTTAAATAGGAACCATGGACATAGTTAAATAGGGTTTATGAACGTAGTTTTAATAGTGAAATTACGTGAAGTATAGACAATGAAAAAGTGAATGGAATTGTTATAAACAATGACAAGATAGATGAAGTTATTTATAGATAAAGGTAGAGTAATGGAATTTTATATCAACAATGATAAAGTGGATGGTAGTTTTGAAAATACAAACAAGGATAAAGGTAAGTGGAATGTATGGATTGTTTCCTATTTTTCAGGTCTATAAAGTAAAATTAGGAATAGAGATGAGAGTTACCTCCAGTCTTCCATCAAACTCAAAAACCTTTGATCAATTTGAACTTTGTCTTCACCAAAGCTTGTAAGCATAGATGATTGTTGTGCTTATTTCTGAATAATGTTGTTGACTTCACTAAGTTATATGTAACTTATGTTGATTTGACAAATTTATGAGCAACCAAATAAATGAAAAGTTTTTTGCATATACTCTTGACTCCTTGATCTTTGTAGGATAGTGAAATGAAGGAATATCTTTTGCATACAATTCTTCAATCCATGAATAAATTTAAAGAGCATATTTTCATTAAATTTCTAGAATTATTTTGATCTTCTTGGCAGCACTGAAATCTTTAACTTGTAAATGAGTTTGGTAAAGACTTGAGGTCCTCCAATATGAGAGAGATTTTTGTTTATTGATGACGTGCAATTAGTCAAAGAACACGTTTCCATATATATATATATATATATATATATATATATATATATATATATATATATATATATTTTT
>JASDQU010099849.1:454015-521249 GCA_032191745.1 Picea mariana
TTTCTCAATTTGTGTCCCCAAGTTACACTAGTTTTCAAACAAAACTTGTTTTAATTGTATATATATATATCTTTTCTCTTGACAATGTCAGCCAAGAATCTGGTTTTCTAACATTGCCAAGTCCAATAGCGCTTGTTTCCAGGTTTTCACTATTGGATTTTTTTTATTTTTTATCTTTCACTTTTATTCTATATACAAACATGACCTTTTACAAGAGGTGTCAAGCAGTAGTAGCTAAAAGTGGAGAGGCCACTTTCTGTACAATTTCAACTTATGCCTCCTTGAGTAGTTCCTTGACAAACTCTTCTTTCGTTAGTGGTTTATGATACAAATGTAACCGATGACCATTCACCAACAATGGAGTTTTATTCTCATCTATAATGCTAAATGGCAGATTGAAAAAATTCATCAAGCTTGTTAATTTTGAGTTAGACAATGTTGTTGAGTCTCTGTAAGATCCATGTTAGCTTGTAATGTTATGCGTAAAATTTTGACCTCAAATTAAATTGGAAAGACAACATTCTTACAATAAAGTAGCTCATAAGGGGTGAATCCATTTGTATTATACCATGTTGTTCATTAAGCCCATAATGCTTCGGGTAGTCTATCAACCCAATCCTTCCAATGAAGTTGTACTATCTTCATCAAAATAGTCTCCAAAACCTTGTTGGTTACTTCAACCCGGCCATTGGCCTGCGGAGGATATGGCGTTGATGTTCTGTGTCAAATCTGATATTTCTTGGTGATGGATTGTATGAATTTAGAAGTGAATTAAGTCCCTTGATCGATGATAATTTATCTTCATACCCCAAACAAAACAAATATGTCTTCATACAGAAAGTTTTCCACTACTTGATCAGTAGCTCTAGGAAGAGCCTTTTGTTCAACCCATTTTGTTACATAATCCGTGCAAACTAGAATGTATGTCTTTTGTCTTGATGGTGGATTGATGGGTCCTACAAAATCAAGGGCCAATTTCTCAAAGTGTTCAATTAATACTTGGGTCTACAATGACATTTCATCTACTTGTATAGGTTTTCCCATCCTTTGGCAAATGTCACAGCTTCTGACATATTTTCTAGAATCTCTGAAAATAATTGGCCAATAGTACCCTAGCCTTAAGACTTTGTAAGCAGTTCTTTTATCCGAAAAATTTCCTCCACATGGATCATCATGACAGGATTTTAGAATATTAAATATCTCATCCTCTCGAACACAATGCCAGATAATGTAATCAGGTCTTGTTCCAAAGAGTTGTCCTTGGATCCAAGAATACATAGCACTTTGTCGGATAAATTTGTGTTTCTCTCTTGGGGAGAAATGTTGTGGAATCTTACCTTTAGCTAAATAATTGACAATATCTGCAAACCAAGTTGAGTGAACAAACAATGCAAATAAAATTTCGTCGGGAAAAACATCTTCTACTAGATCATTACTCCCTTCAATATTCAGTTGAGACAAAAACTATGGTACAACATTCTCTCTTCTGGGTCTATCACAAATGGTGATGTCCTATTCTTGTAGTAGAAGTAACCACCGAGTTATCCTACCATTTGTGTTTGGTTTATTCATAAGGTATCTAGTGGCAACATGATCAATGTGTACAAAAAATTGGATAACCATTAATGTACTGTTGAAATGTATTGATTGCATGGACAACGACAAGGAATTCCTTCTATGTCACTGTTAACATTAATTTTCGTCTTGGGCACAAGAGTATTCAGGTCTGCAAGTTGCACGAGAAGCGCCCAAGCACGGCACGGAAAAAATCTCGTTTCAGGCTTCCAAGCAAGTAAGCGGGCGAAATTACGTTGTCAACGGCCCAGATTCATCTATAGAAGTAGATCGACGGACGGCGGGAAATCGTGGTTAGCGGAGTTGCGCCGGTATTAGCGTGATGGATAGCGCCTATATTACATACAAGGCGGGTTATCAGCCATCCATCCAAAGGACGCGTGGCGCGAGATCTAATCGCGTCGGTATTTCGGCATTCGGGAGTTCAAAGGGTGAGGGTTTCACGTCATTCTACATCTCGAAACCCCGAACCCCGAAACGTCGATAAGCGCCTTTGAATCTAAGCCTATGGTCCTAGAACCCGGTCACATCAAGCGAGCCTGGTAATGGAGGTAGCCCTCTTCTAACGTCAAAGACCATCTCGACCGTTCCTCTGGAGGACACGCGGTGCAATAGCTGAGCCACGAGTGGGGCCCTTCGGAATTTTCATGATGAAAGTGTCGAGGTCATCTCAGTCGTTCATCCATCAGCGAGGCTCGGGCACATTTAATTTAAAGAGGGCAGAGATCTGGACGGTTGTGACCCTCCCTTCACCATTTACCCACTCATCGCACCAAAGGATTTACCCCGTTTTCCTCTCGCATCCTGCCACGTCCTCCCACATGGCCCCTCCTCGGCTCATCGTCCATTCGCCTCCTACCATGTGTCTCTTCCTCCCAGTCACATCCACCTCAGCAACTTCCACCATTCTTTTGTACCCCTGCGTTCCACGTTGCCTCCATCTGTGTCCTATTTAGACCGTGTGCCACTCCTCGGCCAATGTCACACCTCTCGTTCCTCGCCATCCCCTCCGCAGTGTCCACACCTTCACCCCCGTCACACCCTCGTCCGCATCCGCCACAGGGGTCCCTGCACAGCAGTCCAGTGAAGCAAACCGTCCAGCTGATCCAGGTGGCACCATTAGGAGACCTCCACGTCCCAGAAGACAGAGTTGACCAAGGTCGTCCCCAATCCCAAGAAAGCATTTATGGCGGTTGTTGCTGGTGGTTGAGCATCATATCCACCATAAAGAGATAGTCCAGCAAAGGACTAAAGCTGGTCGACTCATCTGCAAAAGGACAGTCTGAAATCTGATGGCGTTTGACATAGGTGCACGATTGTCTTGAGACTGCATGGGCAGGCTGCCAGAAGCCATGCAGACGCAATGTTTTTTTATGCAGCGTCTCGTTTTTTTTGCTGTTGTTGTTTTTGTTGGAGTATATGAAGATGTTTTCGCCATTTTTGTAGAGGATTGATGGTAGAGCGAAGCTCCCGACTGTACATTTTTAACAGACATTCTAGTTCTCTGGTTATGCATCTGTATGTGAGATTTATTATTTTATGACAGACAGTTCTTCTTACTCCATCTAAGTTTTCATCTCATACTGAGGGAGTTCATGATCGACTGATTCGCATGAATTATTGCAATTGTGTTATGATAAAGGATTTATCGTTGCATTGTTGTATTCTCTGGTTTTCTGCGTTTGAATGTAAGAAGATCTTGCGTTTGGATGCTTTCTCCTACAGTCTGTTAGAAACCTGTTGTTTATGATAGACCCTTGCATTCCTCTTATACAAGTCTTCCCCCTATTCACCCTTATTACAACTCATTGTCCGAAGTTTATCTAAGACCTCACTTGCCCATGCATGCCTGGCCTAGTTTCAGGGTTGAAACAATATTGTTCTGAGTTTACTTCCATTTGATCACCCCCTTTTTAAACAAATCGTGACATTAACTGATGGGCGTCGGGATCTGCTCCTGCTGCAATCCAGGAGTGACTTCCGACGCTAACATTTCTGGCATCGTTGTCGGGGACGCAGTTGAAGATTTTCCCCGGGATTGAACGACATTGAGCCTCTAATTCTGAAGGTGCATCAGGTATCAAAGCCCTTCAATATTGCTACTGTGCACCTGGCGACTCCACGGCTTCCACATCACTGTTTTAGCTGTGGCTACTATTAGCACACCTGAAAGCTGACCCAAAGGAGCTTTCTCGAGAAGGTTTCAACAGCTACTTTCTCAACCTAAGAAGTTTTCTGGGGTAGTGACGACATTGAGATCTGGCCTTTGATGGTGAACAAGGACTGGGCACATCAAAAGTTGCGCATCTTTCACCTGGCGACTCCATGATTCGAGGATCGATTGGTGACTCCACTAGTTCGGGATGGAGAAAATCCTAGCTCACATGTTTGCTCCTTTTAATTTTTCTGCTATTCCTGGTTTTCCTAATGTTGTCCCTTCTCCGAATGAATGGGGCGGTTATTTGCCCATATTTGGGAAGCGTGAAGACGAAAACCCTGCTCAGCACCTCAGTGAGTTTCATGAACTCATGCGTCAGTGGGAGATACATCATGAGGATGTATTGTTGAAAATGTTCATGTTCTCGTTAGCAAGGGATGTACATAAATGGTATCATTCTTTACCCCCTGCTAGCATTTCTTCACTCTAAGAGTTTCATGCAACTTTCGTCGCCTATTACCGGAAGTTTTATCCCTCTATGTTAATTTGTCATAACTGTGGTGAGGGATACCACAACTCTGTACAAGATGGAGTTGTTTCGGACGTAGGCTGTGCGGATGATCCTGATGACCTGGATCAGAGCTCCGTCCTTTCTCCTCCCCATTCGTCTGCAACAGAGGCAGGTTATGAAAGTGATGAAGATCCCAGGGAGGAAGAAAATGCCCTGAGCGAGCTGATGGAGCAAGTGAAATATCTCTTTGCCCAACTGGATAGGTTACAAGTTGAACGGTGTGTAGAGGATCCTCCAGCCTTGGAAGAAGATGCTCTGAGTGAACTAGTGGAGCAGGCGATATTCCCCACTCCCCAGTGTGAAAAATTGGAATCTGAAGACAGCAAAGAGGATTTTCCAGTCTTTGAGGCAGATGATCTAAGCAGCTCTTTTGGAGAGATTATTGAAGATTTTTTGGATGCGTTAGCATCTGCCCCCGATGAGCCTGCTGTCTCAAATTTAAACAAAGAAGCCATTGTGGAAGAGGATCGTTCTTTCTTCCTTCATGAGATTTCCCATGATGTATTTACATTTGGGATTGATGAGAAGGATTGGGAGATCGTTCCCTTTTTACAAGAAGGGGGAGTGCACGGAAAAGAGGAGGAGGAACCAGAGGAGCAGCTGAGCCCGCATTTCTTGTTCTATCCGCAGCCAATCAACGAGCAGCCACCGCATGAGATCAGTGAGCTTGTGACAATTGTCCTCCTACTTGTGCTTATCAAATATATTCAGCCACAGATGGACAACTGTGTAGCACAGGCGGTTGTTTGTCGCCAATTTTCTGGGATTGGCTACTCATTCTATGACCTTGTCAGCAAGTACATGGAGTGGCATTTCCATTATGCCTTGGAGCTGCCCTATTTGATCTCAACTCCAGCCTATAAGGAGGAGTTGAAGAGTGTAACTGTTCTATTGTCATGGTTACACCAGTTGTTTATGATTATCGACAGAATGGAAGAGCTTCCCTTCAGGAAGTTACTTGATTGGCTATGGTGGAAGTCTTCTTTCACCTAGCCCCATGTACAGTGTTTTATTAGTTTAGGATTGTATATAAATAAGCTCCTTTGAGCGTGTATCTTTATTTTGTTGCTTTATTTTTTGGCATGTATTTTCAGTAGGGGGTTTTTTGAGCTTGACCCCATAGCCCAACAACAAGGCACTGGAACTGCAAAATGAGTCCTTAGAGCATCACAGGGACGTCTCTATCCCCCATGGAGCCTAATGTTAAGATTAATTTTCATCTTGGGCACAGGAGTATTCAGGTCTGCAAGTTGCATGAGAAGCGCCCAAGCACAGCACGGAAAAAATCTCGTTTCAGGCTTCCAAGCAAGTAAGCGGGCGAAATTACGTTGTCAACGGCCCAGATTCATCTATAGAAGCAGATCGATGGATGGCGGGAAATCGTGGTTAGCGTAGTTGCGTCGGGATTAGCGCGATGGATAGCGCCTATATTACATTCAAGGCGGGTTATCAGCCATCCATCCAAAGGACGCGTGGCGTGAGATCTAGTCGCGTCGGTATTTTGGCATTCGGGAGTTCGAAGGGTGAGGGTTTCGCGTCATTCTACATCTCGAAACCCCGAACCCCGAAACGTCGATAAGCGCCTTTGAAGCTAAGCCTATGGTCCTAGCACCCGGTCACGTCAAGCGAGCCTGGTAATGGAGGTAGCCCTCTTCTAACATCAAAGACCATCTCGACCATTCCTCTGAAGGACACGCGGCACAATAGTTGAGCCACGAGTGGGGCCCTTCGGGATTTTCATGATGAAAGCACCGAGGTCATCTCAGTCGTTCATCCATCAGCAAGGCTCGGGCACATTTAATTTAAAGAGGGCACAGATCTGGACGGTCATGACCTAGGCACTCAGATCCATGGACGAGGTCCAATTCCGCACCCCCTCCGTCATTCTGGCTTTAACGCGGGGGGGGTCCGAAATCGGAGATAATGTATGCGCGCATCTCGACGGCCCAAGTCTCAGTGCTTAGATCTACGGTCTGTATTGAATTCCGAACCCCCCCATCGATTCTGCATTTAATGGAGGAGGGGTCCGGAATGTGTGTTAAAGATTGCGCACAGATCTGCGGTCGTGAGGAAAGCATGCAGAACGACGACTCAAGGTATTTTTCGGACCCCCCCGACTGATCTACTTATAATGGGGGGGGTCCGGAATGGAATTTCACTCTGGTGGGCTCATGATCTGTACATGGCATGAATATACTGGTCTCGAGTCCTCACCGCCTGTTACTATCTGACACACCTCGTCATCCCTTCACCATTTACCCACTCATCGCACCAGAAGATTTACCCCATTTTCCTCTCGCATCCTGCCACGTCCTCCCACATGACCCCTCCTCGGCTCATCGTCCATTTGCCTCCTACCATGTGTCTCTTCCTCCCAGTCACCTCCACCTCAGCACCTTCCACCATTCATTTGTACCCCTGCGCTCCACGTTGCCTCCACCTGTGTCCTATTTAGATCGCGCGCCACTCCTCGCCCGATGTCATACCTCCTGTTCCTCGCCATCCCCTCCACAGTGTCCGCACCTTCACCCCCGTCACACCCTCATCCGCATCCGCCGTAGGGGTCCCTGCGCAGCAGTCCATCGGAGCAGACCGTTCAGCTGATCCAGGTGGCACCATTAGGAGACCTCCATGTCCCAGAAGACAGAGTTGACCGAGGTCATCCCCGGTCCCAAGAAAGCAGTTATGGTGGTTGTTGTTGGTGGTTGAGCATCATATCCACCATAAAGAGACAGTCCAGCAAAGGACTAAAGCTGGTCGACTCATCTGCAGAAGGACAGTCTGAAATCTGATGGTGTCTGACATAGGTGCACGATCGTCCTGAGTCTGCATGGGCAGGTTGCCAGAAGCCATGCAGACGCAATGTTATTTATGCAGCATCTCGTTTTTGTTGCTGTTGTTGTTTTTGTTGGAGTATATGAAGACGTTTTCGCCATTTTTGTAGAGGATCGATGGTAGAGGGAAGCTCCCGACTGTAAAGTTTTAACAGACATTCTAGTTCTCTGGTTATGCATCTGTATGTGAGATTTATTTTTTTATGACAGACAGTTCTTCGTACTCCATCTACGTTTTCATCTCATACTAAGGGAGTTCATGATCGACTGATTGGCATGAATTATTGCAATTGTGTTATGATAAAGGATTTATCGTTGCATCATTGTATTCTCTGGTTTTTTGCGTTTGAATGTAAGAAGATCTTGCGTTTGGATGCTTTCTCCTACAGTGTGTTAGAAACCTGTTGTTTATGATAGACCCTTGCATTCCTCCTATACAAGTCTTCCCCCTATTCACCCTTATTACAACTCACTATCTGAAGTTTATCTAAGACCTCACTTGCCCATGCATGCCTGGCCTAGTTTCAGGGTTGAAACAATATTGTTCTGAGTTTACTTCCATTTGATCACCCCCTTTTTAAACAAGTCATGACATTAACTAATGGGCGTCGGGCTCTGCTCCTGCTGCAATCCAGGAGTGACTTCCGACGCTAACAGTCACCGTGTAATTTAATTCTACAGGAGCAAGGTTTTTACTGGTATAGTAGATTACAGATGGCCTTTGCTCCTCTCATTGTACAAGTACAACTCCAATGATTGTATTTAAAGCATCTATTGAAATATGAAATGGTAAAGATCAATTGGGTCCTCTTAACACAAGTGTTACATATAACTTTTCTTTTAACGTCTCAAAGGTTGTGTGGCAGGAATTATTCCAAAGAAACTCAACATCATGACCTAAGAAACTTCTTACATATTTTTTATTCATTGGAGTTGGAAGTTTAGTGATCACTTTGACTTTTGCGGTGTCAACCTGGATACCCTTGGGAGATATATGATGGCCCAAAACTATGCCTTATGTGAGAAATATATGACATTCTTCACGTCTCATGGATAAATTCGTTTCTTGACATCTTTCAAGAAATTTTCTTAGATTGTTTATTGCTTCGTCAAAGGTATTTCCATAGACTGTAAAATTATCCATGTAGACTTCCACACAGTCATGGATCAAGTTAGAAAAGATTCCAAGTACAGCCCTTTGTAATGTGCTTGGAGAATTACACAATCCAAACGGAAGGACTCAGTATGCAAAAGTACCCCATGGGAAGGAAAAAGTAGTCTTGTCCTTAACTTCAGGGGCTAACTGAATTTGGTTATACCCATTGAAGCCATCAAGGACAGAAAAGTATTTTTTTCGGCTAGGGTATGGACAGAGTTTTGATAGGGATTATGAACAGAGTTAAATAGGAACTATGGACATAGTTAAATAGGGTTTATGAACATAGTTTCGATAGTGAAATTAAGTGAAGTATAGACAATGAAAAAGTGAATGGAATTGTTATAAACAATGACAAGATAGATGAAGTTATTTATAGACAAAGGTAGAGTAATGGAATTTTATATCAACAATGATAAAGTGGATGGTAGTTTTGTAAATACAAACAAGGATAAATGTAAGTGGAATGTATGGATTGTTTCAAATTTTTCATGTCTATAAAGTAAAATTAGGAATAGAGATAAGAGTTACCTCCAGTCTTCCAACAAACTCAAAAACCTTTGATCAATTTGAACTTTGTCTTCACCAAAGCTTGTAAGCATAGATGATTGTTGTGCTTATTTATGAATAATGTTGTTGACTTCACTAAGTTATATGTAACTTATGTTGATTTGACAAATTTATGAGCAGCCAAATAAATGAAAAGTTTTTTGCATATACTCTCAACTCCTTGATCTTTGTAGGATAGTGAAATGAAGGAATATCTTTTGCATAGAATTCTTGAATCCGTGAATAAATTTAAAGAGCATATTTTCATTAAATTTCTAGAATTATTTTGATCTTCTTGGCAGCACTGAAATCTTTAACTTGTAAATGAGTTCGGTAAAGACTTGAGGTCCTCCAATATGAGAGAGATCTTTGCTTATTGATGACCTGCAATTAGTCAAAGAACATGTTTCCTTAGTTATATATATATATATATATATATATATAGTATTTTGTTTTTTGTTTTTTTGTTTTTTTTTAAGTCTCTCAATTTGTGTCCCCGAGTTACACTAGTTTTCAAACAAAACTTGTTTTAATTGCGCCTCAAAATAGGTTTTCACTGTTTATATATATCTTTTCTCTTGACAATGTCAGCCAAGAATCTAGTTTTCTAACACTACCAAGTCCAATAGCGCTTGTTTCTAGGTTTTCACTGTTGGATTTTTTAAATTTTTTATCTTTCATTTTTATTCTATATACAAACATGACCTTTTACAAGAGGTGTCAAGGAGTAGTAGCTGAAAGTGGAGAGGCCACTTTCTGTACAATTTCAATTTATGCCTCCTTGAGTAGTTCCTTGAAAAATTCTTCTTTCGTTAGTGGTTTATGATACAAACGTAACCGATGACCATTCACCAACAATGGAGTTTTATTCTCATCAATAATGCTAAATGGCAGATTGAAAAAATTCATCAAGCTTGTTAATTTTGATTTAGACAGTGTTGTTGAGTCTCTGTAAGATCCATGTTAGCTTGTAATGTTATGCGTAAAATTTTGACCTCAAATTTAATTGGAAAGACAACATTCTTACAATAAACTAGCTCATAAGGGGTGAATCCATTTGTATTATACCATGTTGTTCGTTAAGCCCATAATTCTTCGGGTAGTCTGTCAGCCCAATCCTTCCAATGAAGTTCTACTATCTTCGTCAAAATAGTCTCCAAAACCTTGTTGGTTACTTCAACCTGGCCATTGGCCTGCGAATGATATGGCGTTGATGTTTTGTGTCAAATCTAATATTTCTTGGTGATGGATTTTATGAATTTAGAAGTGAATTAAGTCCCTTGATCGATGATAATTTCTCTTGGTACCCCAAACCAAACAAATATGTCTTCATATAGAAAGTCTTCCACTGCTTGATCAGTATCTATGGGAAGAGCCTTTTCTTTAACCCATTTTGTTACATAATCTGTGCAAACTAGAATGTATGTATTTTGTCTTGATGGTGGATTGATGATTCCTACAAAATCAAGGGCCAATTTCTCAAAGTGTTCAATTAAAAATTGGGTTTGCAATGACATTTCATCTACTTGTACAGGTTTTCCCATCCTTTGACATATCTCGCAACTTCTGAAATATTTTCTAGCATCTCTTAAAATAGTTGGCCAATAATACCCTAGCCTTAAAAGTTAAGACTTTGTAAGCAGTCCTTTTATCCGAAAAATTTCCTCCACATGGATCATCATGACAGGATTTTAGAATATTAATATCTCATCCTCTCGAACACAATGCCAGATAATGTAATCAGGTTGTGTTCGAAAGAGTTGTCCTTGGATCCAAGAATACATAGCACTTTGTCGGATAAATTTGTGTTTCTCTCTTGGGAAGAAATGTTGTGGAAGCTTACCTTTAGCTAAATAATTGGAAATATCTGCAAACCAAGGTGAGTGAATAGACAATGCAAATAAAATTTTGTCGGGAAAAACATCTTCTACTAGATCATTACTCCCTTCAATATTTAGTCGAGACAAAAACTATGCTACAACATTCTCTCTTTTGGGTCTATCACAAATTGTGATGTCTTATTCTTGTAATAGAAGTAACCACCAAGTTACCCTACCATTTGTGATTGGTTTATTCATAAGGTATCTAGTGGCAACATGATCAATGTGTAAAAAAAACTGGATAATGAGTAATGTAGTGTTGAAATTTATTGATTGCATGGACAATGACAAGGAATTCCTTCTATGTCACCATATAATTTAATTCTACAGGAGCAAGGTTTTTACTAGTATAGTATATTGCATATGGCCTTTTCTCCTCTCATTGTACAAGTACAACTCCAATGATTGTATTTAAAGCATCTTTTGAAATATGAAATGGTAAAGATCAATTGCGTCCTCTTAACACAATTGCTACAGAAAACTTTTCTTTTAACGTCTCAAATGTTGTCTGGCAAGAATTATTCCAAAGAAACTCAACATCACGACCTAAGAAACTTCTTACATATTTTTTATTCATTGGATTTGGAAGTTTAGCGATCAATTTGACTTTTGTAGTGTCAGCCTAGATACCCTTGGGAGATATATGATGGCCCAAAACTATGCCTTATGTCAAAAATATATGACATTTTTCATGTCTCAGGGACAAATTTGTTTCTTGACATATTTCAAGAGATTTTATTAGATTGTTTATTGCTTCATAAAAGGCATTTCCAAAGACTGTAAAATTATCCATGTAGACTCCACACAGTCATGGATCAAGTTAGAAAAGATTCCAAGTACAACCCTTTGTAATGTGCTTGGAGAATTACACAATCCAAACGGAAGGACTCGGTATGAAAAAGTACACTATGGGAAGGAAAAAGTAGTCTTGTCCTGAACTTCAGGGCCTAACTGAATTTGGTTATACCCAGTGAATCCATCAAGGACAGAAAAGTATTTTTTTTTCGGATAGGGTATCTAAAACTCGATCAATAAAAGGTAAAGAGAAGTAGTCCTTAATGGCAGCTTTATTCAATTCCATATAATCCACATAGACTCTCCATTTCCCATTCATATTTGGAATAATAACAAGCAGTGAGATCCACTTACTATCAGAGATAGGATAAATGAAATCAACATCAAGTAGTTTATGCAACTCAGTTTTGACAATGTCTTGAAGTGCATGATTCATTCTTCATTGACATTTTCTTATTGATCGAAAGTTGTCCTATACATAAATGTGATGAGTGCACAAACTAGGATGAATTTCCTTCATATGTGTCTAATCCCAAGCAAATTCCTTAGCATGCAAGTGTAACAATTTAGTCAACTTTTGCTTTTGTGGTCCTTCCAATTGAGGATTTATATTGAGTGTCTTTCCTGGAAGAATTTTTATAGGAATGCTATGTATTTCAGATGTGGTATACAAATAGGCTCAAATTGATTGAAATTCTTTTTGAATCGTGGAAAAAGGTATGGATTATTCTATCATGTGCATGATATGATTAGTAAGTGAATCGGGATTAGTAATAAGATCACAAATAAGGTTATCTTCAGTCTTTTCCTTGAAGGAAAGAGTTGGTTAAATCATAAAGACTTGTTTGATTTTGCCATCATCATTATCCTCATTTCCTATCCATGTAGGTATTTCATGAGCATGGTTTGGAATTGTTGGTGTATACAATATCAGTTTCTTTGTAGAAGAACCCTGAGAGATGGTCATATCTTCGAAGCTACACCCAATGAAGGAATCAGTGGTGGCCATCCAAAGCCTTCCCAAAATCAAAGGGTATCCCCCTAGATTTGATTTGGTCGTAGAACCATGAAAGTAGCAGGATACTCCCAAATGTCTACAAAGATAACTACGTCTTCTAAGATACCTTCAGGTTGAATAGTGAATCAGTTTGCTAACTCAAGCACAGTAATGGTTTGATGAATATTATTTAACTACAATTTTTCCATTGTCTTTGATATCCCCATTTTGTGGATAACTAAGGAGATTATGTCTCGAGTTCCTCGGGTTGTAGATATGGAGTGCCGAGAGACTACATGACCAACAGTACCCTTTTGCACAGATGGAAACCCCTCTCACCACCACACATGGTCACAGATTTCCAGATGGCATCCACCACATCAGTTGGCTTCTGAAAGGCATGTTGGCCAGGTTGTTGAATGAACAGTGTTGGAATTACATTCAACATGATGTCATTTGATGTTAACTTTAGTTGTCATTGATGTTAAATTTAAATATGCAATATCAAAGTTTAATATGGCATAAAATGTTAGTAATGGCTATGGCCGAGGTCTACATGGGTTATATCTTCTCCAAGATTTTCATATTATTTAAATGGCCTTGTTGGCATTGTTGTTATAGGTGCAGTTGTCATTTGGCAAACATTATTATAAACAGAGCATTTGTTAGCATTGTGGAGTTTATCGGCATTGTTGTTTATGGCAGATTTGGAATGGCACGGTTTTCAGAATAACATTCCATCGTTGAGAGAGAATGGCATAGTTTTTTATCATAGGTATGAAGAGACAAACTATAACTAAACAGTCTTACCACAAATGGCACATGCATGTGTTGAAGATTCGGAATGGCATTCCGTTGGCACAGTTTTCGGTTTTATGAATTAATCAAACAAAAACTTAAGTATATAACCCTGGAACTCGCGATCCAATCCAGACCACTGGATCATGGAGGGTCGAGGATCGTCGATCCAATGTAAGAGGAAATCAAATATCGGGATATCAGGAAACAAAGAAAGGAGGAGCTCCAACCTTTGACATCGTGACACGCGAAATCACGAAATGCAAACTTCTGAAAGGATGTGAACCGTTGATCGGAGCGCAAATTTCTGATGAGATCAGGACCGTCTGATCATGAAATACTGAAAGGGACACACGTCACATGATCTAAGGTTTCGAGAGTTTTTGTTGGAGGTCATGAAGACCTAATGGCCAAAGTACCGAAACCCCGACAGCCATCCATCTCGATGAATGATTAAGTCATGTCCGTTGGATTAATCATTGGAGGGGTAATATAAGAGTCGTATATGACCATTGATCTGTCCTCGAGAAGTTAACGAGAACTGTCTGATATATATCCACCAGATCAATTGTGAACCCGTCAGATCATTTCGGGGATCGCGATTTGGAGTGTCAAAACACTGCATCACTGAAACGTCGAAATGTGAAATGCCGAAATGCAGAGTACATGTGGAAAGAGGTCAGCATTTCGTTGACTGGAAAGTCAAGAGAGGAGTTCTCTATCTTCTGAAATCACAATAAGATGAGGATCGTTGGATGCGAAGGACACGTGGCTAGCGATTATCATTTCGCTGACTGACAGTCAAAGGAAGAAAATTCCCCAACCTTCTAACTCCCGAAGTGCGAAACGCGAAAACACCTTTTTAGCGTAGGCTGTGTTTACCGCCGGTGGTCGTATGAGAGGGAGGAGCTAGCACAAAGCTAAGCCCCATTTCGAGGATCACAACATGAAGAGGCGAGATGTCTTCACCTCAGGATTGTCGATATACGAATCGCGAAAGTGCCTTTTTTATTAAGACCGTGGTCACAACCAATGGGCATATGGTTTAGCACAAATGTCTTGCCGAAGCACTCGAGGCTTGTTTTTGTTGAAAATCCAAAACTCAACGTATGCTCATTGAACGACACTAATTAAATGATGAAACAGATCGAACGGTGGTTGTTCTTCTTGATGCCTTAGCCAATAATAATTTTTGTAAGGTAGTTGTTCAATTATTGTAACTAATTCCTTGAAGCATGAGGATTCTAATGTACACTTTGATTGTTAAATAAATGGAGTAAGAGATTATGGGTGATGAGTGGGGAATAATGGTGGAGCCGAAGCTCTGAAACAATGAGAAGAAATGATGAAAACATAGCAAAGATTAAGGAGAGAATATATATGCGCAGATTGATAAATTTATGAGGTTTGGTCAAGGATGGATTCTGATATGAATATATAAACAGAGAGGACTTAAATGTCTAATATTTGACAGAGAAGATAAAGAGTTGGTTTACAGGTTCTTAGTGACAGATAAAGTTTTCAGGGTGGTAGGGAGGAGCAAGGGGAGAATGTAAAAGTCTCCTGTACAAGTTGGTGCTTGTACATCTGGGAGTTGTAGCGTCCATTCAGTAGGTGATGAAGAAACAAAGGTAGCAGCCTCATCTGGGTTGTAGCTTAGATAAAATAAGAATGTAAAGAGGAGTTGGAGCTTGCCTTTCATTCATAAGAAGAAGAGGTATTTCCCTTTTGGGTTTCCTCATGAAAAATCATTGTGTCACTGTTTCATTTATGTGATTGTATATTTATTTGTTAAATGTATTACTGCAAGTTAAATGTTAAAGGCATGATTTATTGATTAATAAGTAATTTTCTTATAAAATGAAAGAAATTTTATACAACTGATTCACCCCCCCCCCCTCTCAGTTGACTTATATTGTTCAACAAGGAAGTGGGCCTTTCTCCATGAGGTACAAGTTAGAATTATGGTGATCATCATTTCAATATTTAAGCCAGTTGATTATGTTGTATCTTAGATTGCTCTAGATTTTATGATATATGCTTGGACATTATGCCTTTTTCCCTGCTTCACCTTGGTGGTTTACATTCTACCCTAGTAAGTGGTATTCCTTAGGGATGGGTTTGCTACTAGGAACTCCCTTGAAGAGTCATCGTATCATTCACGACCATACTTACCAGTTTCCATCATTATTCCCCTCCATTTCCTTATCTCTTGGGATTTTAGGGTGTATTGGCCCAAGAAGGGGTTGTCCCTCATTCTATGGGAAGAATCAGTTGAAGTCCCAAAGGGGTTGATGTTGGGTAAAAGATAAAATCCTTATATAAACCTTCCATATGCTTCGCCCAATGATCACCCAAGAAAGCAGTGAAATGCTTATCTTTGAGTAAAGGGGACCCACAATATAATAAATAATTCTTAAAAGGTTAGTTGAAGGATAGGAAGTCTCATCACGAGCCAACCTATCACATCCATGAATATCTAGTGGTATGGCATTGTCAGCATCTTGTCACCAAACCATGGTAATGGCTCTCAGTTGCATGGCTGAGAGAAAGGGGGTCTCATCATGAGCCAACCTTCTCATTTCCACTAGGTGTTTGTGGCTAACATTTCCATCACCTGGTCACCACGTCAGGGAAGTGACCTTCAACCTCTCATTATGCTATATTGAAATAAAATACAAATAAAGAAATATAAAAGGCAATTGATGGGCTTGGGAAAAGTGAATTGTGGACGAAGGTACCACACACCCTCTACAAAGGCACCCATGAATGAGACACTACGACCCTTTGTATGCCATGATCCCTATGTCCATTGAGTCTTGACCCCAACCACTTCATACACTTTACATGGCTTAGATAGGGATCTCTTGGAAACTCTCCTTGACCTAGGGCAAGATCTGCCCAACACCTCGTCAACCCTCCAATATTCAAGCTTGGCAATTCGCATAGTGTCTTTGAGCATTTAATTCTTTGATATAGTGATATTTGATGCACATGATTAGGTGGCTCATTTATTGATTGGATTCACTTATCATGATGTTATGACTTGAGATCCTTAGAGGGTGTGCTCATTTGTCTTTGCAGGACCTAGTTGGTGGACAGTTTTGGAAGAACAAGCCTAGCTTGGGCTTCCATGGGGCTACAAGCCCACGGGTTGGATGCCAAGGGCTCGCATGCCAGATGAGAAAGATCAAACTTGGAAGGCCTTGAATATGACATGGACGGTGTATCCTAGACCCCACATGCCAAACATTTTTCCTAGGAGAGGCAAAACGTCTCCTTTTTTAGCATGACATCATCTAGGGGGTTAGGGCTTGGTGGTGAGGTGCCACTCATTTACACATGGACATTTTGAGGAGAAGATGGTATTCACCATGAGGATATTGTATAAATGCTTGAAATGTAGCCTTTGGAGGCCTACCCATGCTTCTCCAACACCAACGACTTCTTCTAAGTGGAAAAACGTCCCCTAAAGGGGAGACGTCTAGGTAAAAATAAGGTTTATTTGTGCAAAAGTGAAACTTTAGATGAATTGTTTGATATTACTTTGTTAAAGGGGGGAAGATTAGGGTTCTTGACCCCTAGTCTTGTGGTTTACCCCTTAATTTATGGAGAAGTCACCTTGGTGACATTTTTTATAAATAAGAGATCATAAGATCCCATTTTAACAAAAAACTCTCCTTCATTATGAGAAGTGTTGGTCTGAAATTTTCGCTATCTTTGGAAAAATTGTCTATTTTGTCTCTTGTTTATGGTTATCTCTTGATGTTATGGTTGATGGGAGTGACGCACTAGCCTTGGAAGGATTATCTCTTGCTATTGTGGTGGATTATCTTGGCATTTTCCCTTGAATTGTATGGTTTTTACTCTCATGCTATCATTTCTTTCAATTCAAGGTCATTGTGCTAGGATCTAGGTGGGAAGTATAAGGGCATAGACCCCCACCATACTCTTCATCCTTTTATGCTTCATGTTATTGGTTAAACAAGGGTTTTCTAAGAGAAGTATAAGGGCATACACCCTCTTACCTTAAACCCTAGCTACAGAAACTTGCCTTGGAAAGTATAAGGGTTTACACCCCCAATGAGGTAGCTTCTCTAGCTCTTTATTTTCATGACCCCATTAACCCAATAATTAAGAGCACTAGTCATTTATTATTGCATTGGAGAAATAAAATATTGCATTGGGAAACGTGATTTTTGGTCATTTTTACTTCTTGCAAAGTGGATTGTACCCCATGTGCCTTGGGAACCTCACATCCACTAAGGCGTTCCCATGAAGGGGATACTTCCTACTATTGTTATAAAATTACATCTTCAACCATGAGGGCCACAAAAACCCTAACTCATTTGCTTGAATAACTCCCTTATCAACCTTTGGATTTTGCACAAAGTTTGCACACTTATTCTTCTTGGTCTAGTGCACTTTTTGGCAAAGTTTGAGGGGATTTATGATCTGAAAATGAAGAAGGATTGTATATATATTTAAAATTGCAAGTGTAATTTGTATGTGCTTGGGAAATAGGATCAAGTTGCAAACACATAAAATTTAATGAGTTTTTACTTAAACATGAGTAGCATAAATAGTCATAACAACCATCAAAATAAGCATATTAACACATCAAAATGATAAAGGAGTTCACCCCTCTCTTGGGCTAGATCTCCTCGTCCAGCTTCGAATGGATCATTTTCATTAATGCTCAAAGTGTCAAAATCATTACTTTACAATGTTCGTAATGAAAAATAGATGGCTACAATGGCGATAGAATGTCCAAAAACCCCTAGTCGGGCTCTTTCTGCACTTGGTGTGGCCAAAAACTGAGAAGAAATCACTTCCTAGAAGTTTTCTCTTTCAAGCTTGTTGTCTTTGGCCCTGCAATTCGCACTTGTGTCTGACTAACCTAGCTCACGGCTGTTTCTTGTGCCAAAAACCCAACACCGTGCTTGTTCCGCAAATCATTGCAAAATGTCGAACCATTAGGAGACTTGACACCTTTTCCGGTGGAGGTAGTGGTCGTGTGGCCCATGTGGCCTAGCATCGACCTACAAATTCACGCTCGCCGAATAACCATTGGCTTTACCACGCACTGGTGGTCATATGGTATGGGGGTTATATAATGAGAACATTAGTGCAAATTTAAATATTAGTTTAGAGCATATACGGTAAGCACCATGTGGTGGGCGCGTTGGTGGTCCGTCCTACGCGAAAACTATGCCTTTTTGGAGGTCCCAGGTTTGACCCCCGCGGAATCCATAACAATTTTAATCAACAAACCAATGACGGGGTGCCACGTGTCGATCACCCATTGGTCCACATAAACACTTGCTACATAAATTGCCAAATAACCTCTTTCCACGTGTCAGTACAGTCTCCCTACCAAGTGAGCAGTACGGACTACACAATCAGACTATACGAACTTTACAGTTAGCAAAATTTTGCATGTTTGGCAAAGTGGACAGAACGTGATATATTTCGCATACGACGTCCGTTTGAACCCTTTCAAGTTGTGTTCGGATCGTGAGGACGAGGCTAACGCACGAGTCCATTTTTGAACAATTTCGAGCACTTTGATTTTTGAGCATATTTTGATCCCCTGGATCACTCCTCCCCATTGGGAAGCTTTTGGACGTCCAAAAGACTATTTTTAGTCAATCTGAAGATGAGGGTACATTTCTCTCACCTTTACAACCTCAATCCATCTAGATTTGCTTGGATTTGTGTGTTTAATACAAACACAAAGGTATTCCACATTCCCTTTTTTTGAAGTTCTCATCCTCCTGTCAAGGATTGTATCCTCATGCAATTCTGAAAGATATTCTGGCGAGAAGTCATCCATGGAATGAATATGAACATGCTCTCCTTTATCATCAATCAAAGGAGGCTCATACAATCTCAAATTCTCAACATTAACAATTGCATACATTTGCATATAAGGAGGCAAATCCAAACGGAAGGCACTGTTACCAATCTTTTCAAGAATCTTGAAATGTGCATATCTAATTGGTTTCAATTTTTTACCTTCTCCTTTAAGCCTCCTATTGCTAATGTAAAGCCAAACTTCATCTCCAACTTGGAAACTGTGATCAACACGATGCTCGTCATGTCTTTCCTTGTACTTGGCTTGGCTCTTTTCCAACTGTTCTTTTACCATTTGATGCACCAACTGAATTTGTTCAATGAACTTCTTTGCTCTATCAATGTCATAATGACCATCAATAGCAATATCCTTCCCAAAGATAAAATATAAAGGAAATTTTTGCAAATAACCAAAGCATGCCTCAAATGGAGATGTTTGAGTCGAAGAGTGCTTAGCCCAGTTGTAAGCATGTTGAATGTAGTGTAGGTGCTCATCCCAAAGCTTAGGATGTTTGCTACAATAACCACAAAGAAGATGTACTCATGTTCTATTCACCACTTCTATTTGACCATCGATTTGTGGATGAAATGATGTGCTCTTTTTTAGCTTGGTGTCCATGAGTGCCCAAAATCTTGACCAAAAGTTCCCAATAAATCGAGAATATCGATAAGAAATAATGGATTTGGGCAACCCAAAATGTACCCAAACATGTTGAAAGAACATTTGTGTCGTTTGTTCAGTTGTAACCTGCTTCTTACAAGGCATCAAAATAAACATTTTGTTGAAATGGTCAACCACAACATAAAGATAATCATGAATTTTTTTAGACATAGGTAGACCTCCTACAAAGTCCATGGAAATGCTTTCCCAAGGACGAGAAGGAACCGGAAGTGGAGTATACAAAACCAACTTTCTATTGATAGATTTACTTGTAGCACATAAAGAGCATCCTCTTACATATCTTGAAACACTTTCATTCATTTTAGGCCAATAGCAATACCTTTGCAAATTAGCCATCATCTTGCCTACACCAAAGTAGCCATCAATAAGAGAAGAGTGTGCTTCCCTTGTGATGTTGACTCTTTCACCCTGTGGAATACATAGCTTGCCGAGAAGATACAAAATCTTATCATGCACATGGTAATCCAATTCCTCAACTTGGTTAGAATGACACAAAGTTGCATAAACCTCTTTGAAATCAACATCTAAAGCATATTGTTCAAAAATGATAGCTCTCATGCATGGTAGAATTACGCTTAAGAATAACTGAAGCACTAACAATATGCCTAGAAAGCATATCAGCAACTTTGTTATAAATGTATTTCTTATACCTGATAACCAAGTGGAATTGTTGTAGAAAACCTATCCACCTAAAGTGCCTTGCTTGTTGTAGCTTTGTTTGTGATTGTAAGTATTGCAATGGTTGATGATCTGTGTGAATGATAATTTATTTTCCCAACAAATAATGTTTCCTTTTTTTCACACTTTGCACCAATGCATACAACTCCTTATCATAAGTAGGATAATTAATCACAACACCATTAAAATTTTCAGAATAAAAATAAATGGGCTTACCATGCTGCAGCAAGATTGCTCCCATTGCATAATTAATTGCACTTGTTTGGATCTCAAATGGTTGTCTCAAATTAGGAAGTGCAAGAACTGGAGTTGAACTAATCTTCTCCTTCAATGCATCAAAAGCTTTTTGTTGCTTGCCTCCCCATTGAAAAACTTGTTTGATGCTTGTCACTGCATGTAATGGAGTTGCAATTGAAGAGAAGTTAGCAATAAACTTTCTCCAATATTGGGTTGCTCCCAAAAATATTCTTACCTCTGTCACATTGTTGGGCTTGGGCCAATCCAAAATAACTTTGACCTTGGAAGGATCAATTTCCAGGTCTCCTCCTCCAATAATATGTCCCAAGAAGATAAGTGAGGTCTTTCCAAACTCACATTTAGGCATCTTTAAAAACAACTTTTCTTTCTTCAATACATCTAGAACTTTATTTACATGCATAACATGCTCTTCACGAGATTTTCTAAATATCAAAATGTCATCCAAGTAGGAAATCACACAATCGTCAAGAAATGGCCTTAAAACATCATTCATGACTCTTGTGAATGTAGCAGGAGCATTACAAAGCCCAAATGGCATAACCATCCATTCAAACAAACCTTGATTTGTTTTGAAAGTTGTTTTCCATGTATCTCCTTCAGCAATTCTAATATGATGATACCCACTTCTCAAATCCAACTTAGTAAAATACTTAGCATCTTTCAATTGATCAAGCAAATCATCAATTCTAGGAACAGGGTAACGATTCTTTATTGTAATCTTGTTCAAGGCTCTGAAATATACACACATACACCATGTACCATCTTTCTTTGGCACTAAAACAATTGGTGACCCACGTGACGATGTGCTTGGCATGATAAACCCTATGTCAAACAACTATTGGATTTTTTTTTTTTAATTTCAACATTCTCCATGACTGACATCATGTACAGACCAATGTTTGGAAGAGGACAATCTTGTTGTGATTGTATCTCATGTTGGATACCCCTTTTTGGAGGCAATCCTTTTGGTTCGTGAAACATCTCATCATATTGGTTAACAACCTCATATAAATTAGATTTCAACTTTGCATCACAACCTTGGAAAGCTTATTTTTCAACATTGTCTTTGGGTTTGATCATTAGGAGGACAAAGTTCTTACTAGCATTGACTAATCTCTTCATTTGACCAACATTTACAAGTGACAAATTCATCTTCTTTGTATGTGCTCTAACAATGTACTCAACTCCATATTTAAACAAATGATATTTGTTCTCATGACGATGAAAGATGGCTCTCCTATCATATAAATATGGGCTTCCCAACACAATACCACAAATATCCAATGGAATAACATCAAGCTCTACCTCATTTATAAAGTTTGCAGTGATGGCAAATCTAAGTTTGCATCTTCTTGTCAGATGCAATTTGGCATTGTCACATATCCATCCTAAAGGGTATGGTTTAGGATGAGAAGTGTAGTTTCCAATTTTAATTTCCTGATAGTGTCTTCAAATATGAGGTTTGCTTGAGATCCAGTATCAAAAAGAGTATCTATCTTGGTATGCTTTGAAATAACCCTTATGTGGAAAAGATTTATTCTTTCTTTTTCATGTTGAGTTTCATTGAGGCTACTACTACTTGAAGAACTAGTACTTGCAATAGAATCCTTACCTTGAAAACCCATGGCTGTAATTTTTGTTTCATCTCCCGAATCAGAACCTAAATCATGTTGTGTAGTTGTAGTAGTCTTTGGTTTCCCCTTATGGTTGAAATTTTTGGGTCTCATTTCAAGATGAAGTCTCCAACAATGGTCTTCATCATGGCCATATTTTGAACAGTGATAACATGTAAGTTTCTCTCCCTCTTTCTTGAAAGAAGCATTATTTCTTCCCTTTCCTTTGAATTTCCTCTTTCCCTTCTCTCCCTTAACAAATGGCTTTTATCTTCCCTCTTGAGGTTCATTCCTCCCTCTTGCTTCCAAATGAGTTGCATGTACAAAAACTTCATCTAGATTTGTAGGGTAACATAAGTATTGTGTGCCTCAAGTAGCTATGCAATCCTCCAATGTATTTGAGTAAAGTTTCTTGAGAAGATAAATCTATACCCAAAATCAAAGCTCTTCTTCTAAATCCTTGATTGTAGCTTTGCACACTTTTCCCTTTAGCTTGTCTAAAAATTTTCCAATCCATAATAGCTTTCTCCATGTATGCTAATCGATAAAATTGTCTTTTAAGTGCAACAATAAAATCATTCCAAGAGGATAAAACTTTACCATGTTTCTTCATGTCCTCTTGAGTTTTGGTTTCCCACCAAATGAATGTTGCACTTTCCAATCTACGAGAAGCAAGTTGAATCTTAGTTTCATCATCTTTTATTTTTCGTATCCTACAATACACTTCAATCTGACGAATCCAATTATCCAATTTCTCAGCATTTATCTCCTCATTGTACATGGGCAATTCAAACTTAATATCAAGCTTAAGAAAAGGACTTTGTGGAGGAATTTTACCATGTTCTTTTGGAGAATTTGGAGGTGGTTGTGAAATGGTAGAAGAAGTGGAAGATGGAGATGAAGGAGATGGAGTATCACCATTCCCTCCATTTTCTTTTGGAGTTTTATCACCACTATCTTCATTACCTTTTAGATGATTTGAGATTTCACCTTGCAACCTTGCATTTCATTCTTCAAATAAAACTTTCACCATTTATGTCATATCATAGAAATATTTTTTGAAGGCTTCCTCTTCTGAAGTAGGAATTTCATGACTCTCCTCATGAGACATACTTGGTGAATGCCTCCTTGAAGCTTGAGGTGAAAGTGTAGTTCTCCTTCTTGAAAGTTGAGAACTCGGCTCTATAAGTTGACCTTCTTCTCTTGTGAGCTTCAACCTTGTTAGGATCAGAAAACAAACACTCGCAAACAATCAAACCTTCAAAAACCTTTGCTCTAATACCAACTTGATCTGAAAATGAAGAAGGCTTGTATATGTTTAAAATTACAAGTGTAATTTCTATGTGCTTGGGAAATAGAATCAAGTTGCAAACACATAAAACTTAAATGACTTTTTACTTAAACATGAGCAACATAAACAATCATAACATCCATCAAAATAATCACATTAACACAACAAAATGATAAAGGAGTTCACCCCTCTCTTGGGCTACATATCCTGGTCCAGCTTCAAATGGATCATTTTCATTAATTCTCAAAGTGTCAAAATCACTGCTTTACAATGCTCAAAATGAAAAATAGATGGCTTCAATGGCTCCAGAATGTCCAAAAACCCCTAGTTGGGCTCTTCCTGCACTTGGTTTGCCCAAAAATTGAGAAGAAATCACTTCCTGGAAGTTTTCGCCTTCAAGCTTGTTGTCTTTGGTCCTCCAAATCGCACCTGTGTGTGACTAACCTAGCTCACGAACCTTTCTCGTGCCAAAAAACCAGCACCGCGCCTGTTCCGCAAATCATGAAAAAATGTCAAACTGCTAGGAGACTCGACACCTTTTTCGACGGAGGTAGTGGTCGGATGGTCCATGTGGCCTAGCGTTGACCTACAAATTCACACCTGTCGACTAAACGTTGGTTTTACTGTGCACTGGTGGTCATATGGTATAGGGGTTGTATAATGATCGAGGGGTGGGGATAAGCCCTGACCCTTTCTCTGCCCAACTAAACATTAGTGCAAACTTAAATATTAGTTTATAGCATATAGGGTAAGCACCATGTGGTAGGTGGGTCATTGACCCGGCCTACGCGGAGACTATGCCTTGGTGGAGGTCTCGAGTTTGACCCCCGCGGACTCCATACCATTTTTAATCAACAAACCAATGACAAGGTGCCATGTGGCAACCCCTAGCTACTACATGTGGCACCTTCCCATTCACTCCGAGCATGCCACGTGTCGACAACCCATTGGTCCACGTAAACACTTTCCACATAAACTACCAAATCACCTCTTGCCACGTGTCAGTACAATCTCCATGCCACGTCAATAGTATGGTCTACACAGTCAAACTGTATGGACTGTACAGTCAGCAAAATGTTTCTATTTGGAAAAGTCGACAGAACACGATATCTTTCGCATACGATTGTTTGAACCCGCTCAAGTTGCATTGGGATCGTGAGGATGAGTCCTACACACGAGTTTGTTTTCGAGCAATTCTGAGAACTTTGATTTTTTAGCATATTTTGATCCCCTGGATCAATTTCAGTGGTTGATTTTCTTGTTGTAATACATTGAATGTTACAACCATAGGGATGGTATAATTTGTTGCAGACAAGTGTTTACAACAACCGTATCTTTTTATGCTAGAATATTGGTTTGTCATCTTGAGTTTAGCTAGTCATTAACTAGTCTTTCTCTTGTATTTTCTACTTGATCTCTAGCATTTATTGAGCAACTTATAGTACCATTATATTGTTGATATATATTGTTATCTATTGTTGCAAATTAGAGACAACAAGCTTAACTTGTTGATCCAACTAACATACATCATTGCAAAGTGGTTTTTCTTGTGTCTCGGGCAGGGATTTCTCACCATTTAAAGGTTACTCAACATACTTGGAAACCCTTGGACCTTCCCAATACTTCATTCCACACATTTCACTCTACTTAGACTTGACCTCTAGGGGCTTCACTTCCATCTCTATCCATATCCATGTCCTTCCCTCTAGGGTCACCGGGATCGCCTCCCTAGAGTGACCTAGTCACCCTTGAAGTGTGGGACCTACATCGAGGTGACATTGGGTGTAGGATTCCCAAGTTGTAGCACTTGCCTTGTAGTTGGGTCGGTATTTTCCCAACCTACAACTTGCACTATAAAATTTTTGCGTCGTTGCCAGGGAAAATTTTGAATCTTCTTTGTACCCTAATGACACTTTGGTAAGATATCTAATAATCCTTTCCCTTAGCTTGCCTAGCAACTCCACCTAAGGGACGTTCTCTTTCCCTTTTCTTGATAAGTTCATCTTAAATCTTATCTGGTGACTCCACCATGCCACCAAAGAAATGTGCATCCAACAAACCCTCCAGGGGTTGTAAAGCACCACCCAAAGGAATTGTTCCTTTAGAAAACCTCTTTGATTGAAATGATATGTATTAATGTTCTCAAGCCAAGATACCAAGAACATTGCATTTTCATGTGATTTTTAAATGTTTTCTGGTTGTGGCATTTCGTCAAACACTTTGTGGGTTTGGTATTTTAAGTTGTGCTAGGGCTTATACTGATGGGTTTATGTGTGTTGCAACAATAATCAAA
Source organism: Picea mariana (assembly GCA_032191745.1). Taxonomy (NCBI): domain Eukaryota; kingdom Viridiplantae; phylum Streptophyta; class Pinopsida; order Pinales; family Pinaceae; genus Picea; species Picea mariana. The sequence continues at coordinate 480,000 of JASDQU010099849.1, forward strand.
ATAGATATAGTAATGGAACATAACTCAACGAGATGCAAGATCCACAACACAATGAATAACCAAAAATACCTCAAATCTGATTTTATTCATAACAATGGTGGTCCTCATACAAGATGGAGCAAATATGGAATACATATAAGATAGTATAATGTTTGGCCTCCAAAAGACAATATAGAAGAATATCCAGGCTTCCAAAAGCCTCTCCGAGCTATAGATCAAAAACCTAGATGAACCAACTCTAACCCAACTAAAATATGAAGATCTGCCTAGCACAATGTGCCCCTCGCTAGCTGAAGCAAACCAAGAATTCGGCCTCCAAGTAATAAGCTGCCAAATCCCCTGAGAAATGTGCCAAAATGTAGATCGGGCCAAAGGAAAACCCCTAGAAGAGTCTCAAGCTGAATGATGGAGATCTGACCCACCAGATGATTAAATACCATATCTGCAATGCGCCCTCCTGGCTATAGAAGACCAATAATTCATCCTCTATCCTAGAGACCTCTAGATGCTCTCAAAATACATGGAACTGTAGATCGGGTCAAGGGAAAAAACCTGGCAAAGTCTCGGGTTGAACAATGAAGAAATGACCCTCCAAAGAGAGGATCCTCAATCTGTGGTGTGCCCTCCTCTCTCTAAACCTGTGTTGAGCTCCAATAAATAATACAATAGAGAAACCTCTTTCGGAAAAGGCTAGGAAAGGTTCCCTAGGGCCTACAAATAATACCCAGAAGTCCTTTTCCTTAGAGTCCTTCTCCTCTACCTGGATCGTGCTAATCTCCTCAAGGTGGTGCACCCTCCTGCTGGAAACCCCCTGAAGTTGCGCCCTAGCTCCCTCTTAGCCTGTGACTAATGTAGAAACCCTCTATAACGAAATGGATCTGATGTAGAATGTTGAGGGAGGAATCTTTCACCTCTGTGACCAAGCTTGGACTAGGTTGGGTGGGAACTTTCACCATTGAGTTGATCTCTTGGATTTGTTAAGTCAAAACCTTCAAAACCCCCAAGTGCATGGGCTCACTAGCAAGAAGCCAGATATCAAAATGATAAACAACATAATGAGAGAATAGAGGTCCCTGTCTCTCTTTTATCCTCCCTACTCACTTGTCTCTCCAGTTGACTTTTACTTTATTTAATTATTAATTAATTAATTAAAACACTTTAATTAATTAATTAACCTTTTTACCTCTAAAAAGTAGTTTATCCCTCCTTGTGGCTTCCCTGACCACTGAAAGTCACTTCTCATCATCTTATCATGTAGTGTTATTCCTCTTGATTCCAATGAGCTATTACACTAAGAGGTTCCTCCAAGTATTATGCCCCATATGACCTCCTTAGTGAATTTAATTAATATATAGCCCAAAATAACTCAAAATCATGGAAATCATCGGAATGCAACGGAACCAAAGCCTAGTTAAGCGGAATGGATCATAATGATGAAATAAGATGAGCGATGCAAGACAGACCCCAAAATACCCCTCAATAGCCCTTATACTTGCTATAACCTCCATCTAGCAATCTGGTCATCATAACAATGTGTAATATAATGATGTCTCAAAGTGGGGGCATTACATATGTATAAAGGAAAACCTTCCAACAAAATCAGTGACAAGATTGTTGAATACAACATTGGAACTGAGGAATCCCCGAAGTTAATCAAATTTGGTAAAGGAACAATGAATGATGAGAGGGAATAGATTACTACACTTATAAGAGAATTCAAGGATGTCTTCGCTTGGTCTTGCAAAGATCTAAAAGCCTACTGGGAAGATGTTATACAACATGCCATTCCTCTCATTGATGGCATGAATCCTTTCAGACAGAAGCTTAGATAGATGAACCCAAATGTCGCCCCATAAGTACAGAAAGAGTTATAAAATATGGTTGAGGTAGGAATAATTGAATTGATTAGATATTCATCATGGGTGTCTAATCCATTTATTGTAAGGAAGAAGACTGGTGAAATATGGATATATGTAGACTTCATAAACTTAAACCAGGCTTTGCTCAAAGACAATTATCCCTTACCAAACATGGAATATCTTTTGCAAAGGGTAACCGGTGTAGAGATGATGTCCATGCTTGATGGTTTCTCGGGGTATAATCAAGTTTTGGTAAAGGAGGATGATCAACTCAAAACTTCTTTTACCACCCTTCAGAGAACCTATAATTATTTACAAATGCCTTTTGGACTCACCAATGCAGGGGCTACTTTTCAAAGAGCCATGGAATATGATTTCAGAGGTCTAATCGGAAAGCTCATAGAGATATATCAAGATGACCTAACCACCATTTCTTAAAAGAGGGAACAACGCATTCATCACTAAGAACTATCTTCCAGAGATGTAGGGAATATGGAATTTCTCTCAACCCTAAGAAATCAATTTTCGGTGTTGACAAGGGTAAGTTATTGGAACACATCATTTATAAATATGGAATCACAATAGATCATTGTAGGGTTGAAGCCATCAAGAAAATACCTCTCCCTAAAGACAATAAATCCTTGCAATCCTTCTTCATCCATATTAACTTTATCAGGAGATTCATCCCAAACTTTGTCGAAGTTGTTAAACCCCTTAACAAGTTACTAAAAAAGGACTCCCATTTTGAGTGGGAAAGTGAAGGTAGGTTGTCTTTTGAACGTATTAAGGAGGCAATAATTGTCGCATCAGTATTAGTTAGCCCGAACTTTTCCAGAGACTTCATCATTTTCTCTTTTGCTTCCAAAGATATCATTGTATGTGTGTTTTTACAAAAGAATGATCAAGGGGATGAACAACTAATCGCTTTCATGAGAAAAAATCATAGGGACTCAGAACTAAATTACACCATTACGGAAAATAAGCTTACGCTTTAGTCAAGTCTCTAAAACACTTTAAAAACTATGTGGGATACAACAAGATCAAGGCCTTTTTCCCCTACCCCACCGTAAAGGATGTTTTATCACAACAAGATTCCCTTGGATCAAGGGGAAAGTGGGTGTCAAAAATATAGGAATGTGATTTGGAAATCAAGCCAACTAAGATAATTAAAGGACAAGGGCTGGCAAAGATGATGACAAAAAGAAATCAAGAGGCCATTGAGGTAGGACAGAAGGAGCAAGTCAACATCATCGTGAGTGAGATTGAAAACAATGAATGGTATTCAGACATAATTTATTACTTGAAAAACCTCACATTCCCTGATCATTTGGTGGAACATAAGAGAAGAGCCTTGAGACTCAAAGTTATGAAGTATTTCCTAACAAAGATTGGTCTTAGGTGGAGTAACCTAGATGGAGTAATCCTTAGATGTGTTGATAAAGGATAAGCTAATAAGTTAATCGTCGAACTTCATGCAGGACATTGTGGAGGCCATTTTGCAGCACACACCACTGCCCATAAGATTTTAAGAGCAAGATACTATTGGCCTACTATCTTCTCCAATGCACATCGATATGTTAGAGATTGTCAGCCATGTAAAAATTTTACCGGCAAGCAATGCCTCCCTTCCCTTTCCCTTAAACCAATCATTGTGGAAGCACCCTTTCAACAATGGGGACTAGATTTCATTGGTGAATTCAATGACAATTCTAGTAATGGATACCGATGGATTTTGACCGCCATTGATTACGTCACCAAATGGGTGAAAGTTATCCCAACCAAGAAAGCAACGAAAGAAGTCGTGATAAAATTCCTTGAGGAAAATATTATTACTAGATTGTGTGTCCCTGCTAAGATAACCACTAATAATGCCAAAGCCTTTAGCTCAGTGGTGCTCAATGAGTTTTATTTCATGTATGGGATTGTTTTATCACACTCTTCGAATTATTATCCTCAAGGGAATGGATTGGAAGAATCCAGCAACAAAAACATCATGAACATTGTGAAAAAGATTGTTGGGGAGAACAAGAAGAGTTGGGACAACAAGATCAGGTGTGCCTTGTGGGTCGACCGCACAACCACCAATACTTTCACCTGGAGGACTCCTTTTGAGTTAGTGTATGGATTTGAATCTCGGTTTCCTATAAATATCCAAATTCCAGTGCTACAAATAGCCCAACAATTCAATACCGATAAAGAATCATTGCAAGGGCGAGTCAATTAGCTCGTAGAATTGGATGAGACTCAAAGAATGGCCTTCAATCAAATGACAAGGAATCAAGAGAAAGTAAAAGGGACTTTTGATCAGAAGGCAAGAAAAAGAGACTTCAAGGAAGGGGATCAAGTTCTACTCTCGAATAAAAGAAGAGAAAAACCAGGAATGCATCAAAAGTTCAACAGTCTTTGGCTAGGCCCCTACAAAATAGAGGAAGTGTCTGAGCCAGACTCTTTCTACTTAACCACGAGAGAATGGAGGAGGATGCCACTACCAGTAAATGGATCTCTCCTCAAACATTATTTCCAAGATGTCAGATGACTTATTTAGGGCCCATGCCCCAGGTAAGTAGGTAATTCATTTTGATTCCCTGCATGTGCATCTTTATTACTCATACTAGTTTAGATGAATTTCATTTTCATTTTGTTCTACTTGCATATTGATTTCATGCTTAGTTTAGAATTTTTTGAAAAAAAAGTCAAAATTTTCTTTTTCTAGCTTAGTTGGTTTTGATTATGATCATATGAGAACAAGGATGAGTAGGCCATCCTTCACTTAACAGTTTGATGTTTCCTTACAGGCACATGTCTACCAGGAGATGTTGCGGTTCTCATGCACTCTATGACGAGCACATGTCCCCAAGTAGGAGCCAGATGTTATCCCCATTTTGTGGGTAACTAAGGAGATTATGTGTCAAGGCCCTCAAGTTGCAGATATGGAGTGTCGAGAGACTACATGACCAACAATACCCTTTTGCATAGATGGAAACCCCTCTCACCACCACATATGGTCATAGATTTCCAGATGGCACCCACCACGTCAGTTAGCTTCCGGAAGGTAATGGACCTTACTCCATGAGGTACAAGTCAGTATTATGGTGAGTATCATTTCAATATTTAAGCCAGTTGAGTATGTTGTATCTTAGATTTCTTTAGATTTCATGATATATGCTTGGACATTATGCCTTTTGCCCTGCTTCACCTTGGTGGTTGGAATTTTTCCCTAGTAAGTGGTCTTCCTTGGGGATGGGTTTGCTACTAGGAACTCCCTTAAAGAGCCATCATACATTTCCCAGTCATACTTACCACTTTCCATCATTATTCCCCTCCATTTCCTTATCTCTTGGGATTTTAGGGTGTATGGACCCAAGAAGGGGTTGTCCCTCATTCTATGAGATGAAGGGGTTGAAGGCCCAAAGGGGTTGATGTTGGGTAAAAGATAAAAGCCTTGTATAAACCTTTCAGATGCTTCGCCTAGGGATCACCCAAGAAAGTAGTGAAATGCTTATCTTTGAGTAAAGGGGACCCACAATATAATAAAGAATGCTTAAAAGGTTAGATGAAGGATAGGAGGTCTCATCACGAGATTACCTATCACATCCATGAATATCTAGTGTTATGACATTGACATCATATGGTCACCAAACCAGGGTAATGGCTCTTAGTTGCATGGCTGAGAGAAAGGGGGTCTCATCACGAGCCAACCTTCTCATTTCCACTAGGTGTTTATGGGTGACATTTCCATCGTCTAGTCACCACGTCGGGGCACTGACCTTCAACCTTTCCTTATTATTTATTGAAAGGAAATACAAAGAAATAAATATAAAAGGCAATTGATGGGCTTGGAAAAAGTGCATTGCAGACGAAGGTACCACACATCCTCTACAAAGGCACCCATGAATGAGACACTATGACCCCTTGTATGTCATGATCCTTGTGCCCATTGAGTCTTGAGCCCAACCACTTCATCCACTTTACATGTCTTAGAGAGGGATCTCTTGGAAACTCTCCTTGACCTAGGGCAAGATCTACCCAATAGGACACCTCGTCAACCCTCCCATATTCAAGCTTGACAAGTCGCATAGTGTCTTTGAGCATTTAATTGTTTTATATAGTGATCTTTGATGCACATGCTTAGGTGGCTCATTTGTTGATTGGATTCACTTATCATGATGTTATGACTTGATATCCATGGATGTCCTGCTCATTTTTCTTTGGAGGACCTAGTTGGTGGACAGTTTTGGGAGAACAATCCTAGATTGGGCTTCCATGGGGATACAATCCCATGGGTTGGATTCCAAGGGCCCACATGTCGGATGAGAAAGATCATACTTGGAAGGCATTGAAGATTACGTGGACAATGTAGCATATCCCCCACATGCAAAACATTTTTCCTAGGAGAGGCAAAACGTCTCATTTTTTAGCATGACATCATCTAGAGGGTTAGGACTTGGTGGTGAGGTGCCACTCATTTACACATGGACATTTTTAGGAGAAGAGGGTCTTAACCATGAAGATATTTTCTAGATGCTTGACATGTGGCCTTTGGAGGCCTACCCATGCTTCTCCAACACCAATGACTTATTCTAAGTGGAAAAACGTCCCCTCAAGCGGAGACATCCATGTAAAATTAGGGTTTATTTGTGCAAAAGTGAAACTTTAGATGAATTGTTTAATATTACTTTGTTAAAGGGGGAAAGATTAGGGTTCTTGACCCCTAGTCTTGTGGTTTACCCCTTAATTTGTGGGCAATTCACCTTGGTGACATTTTGTATAAATAAGAGATCATAAGATCTCATTTTAACAAAAAACTCTCCCTCATTGTGTGAAGTTTTGGTCTGAAATTTTCACTATCTTTGGCAAAATTGTCTCTTTTGGCTCTTGTTTATGGTTATCTCTTGATGTTATGGTTGATGGAAGTGATGCGCTAGCCTTGGAAGGCTTATCTTTTGCTATTGTGGTGGATTATCTTGGCATTTTTTCTTGAATTGGTATGGTTTTTACTCTCATGCTATCATTTTTTCAAGTCAAGGTCATTGTGCTAGGAGCTAGGTGGGAAGTATAACGGCATAGACCCCCACCATGGTCTTCATCATTTTATGGTTCATGTTATTGGTTAAACAAGGATTTGCTAAGAGAAGTATAAGGGCATACACCCTCTTAGCTTTAACCCTAGCTAGAGAAACTTGCCTTGGGAAGTATAAGGGCTTACTCCCCCAAGGAGGTAGCTTCTCTAGCTATTTATTTTCATAACCCCATTAACCCAATAATTAAGAGCACTAGTCATTTATTATTGCATTAGAGAAATAAAATATTGCATCGGGAAACGTGATTTTTGGTCATTTTTATTTCTTGCAAAGTGGATTGTATTCTTTGTGCCTTTGGAACCTCACAACCACTAAGGCATCCCCATAAAGTGGCTACTTCTTATTTTTGTTATAAAATTACATCTTCGGCCATTAGGGCTACAGAAACCCTAACTCGCTTGAATAACTCCCTTATCAACCATTGGATTTTGCTCAAAGTTTGCACACTTATTCTTCTTGGTCTAGCGCACTTTTTGGCAAAGTTTGAGGGGATTTTAGTGGTTGATTTTCTTGTTGTGATACATTAAATGTTACACTCATAAGGCTGATATAATTTTATGCAGACAATTGTTTACAACAACCTTATATTTTTATGCTAGAATATTGGTTTTTCATCTTGAGTTTAGCTAGTCATTAACTAGTCTTTCTCTTGTATTTTCTACTTGATCTCTAGCATTTATTGAGCAGCTTATAGTACAATTATATTGCTGATATATATTGTTATCTATTGCTGCAAATTAGGGACAGTAAGCTTAACTTGCTGATCCAACTAATGTACATCATTGCAAAGTGGTTTTTCTTGTGTCTCGGGCAGGTATTTCACCATTTATAGGTTACTCAACCTACTTGGCAACCTTTGGACCTCCCCAAGACTTAATTCCACATATTTCACTCCACTTATACTTGACCTCTAGGGGTGTCACTTCCATCTCTATCCATATCCATCTCATTCCCCCTAGGGTCATCAGGATCGCCTCCCTAGAGTGACCTAGTCACCCTTGAAGTGCAGGACCTACATTGAGGTAACATTGGGTATAGGATTCCCAAGTTGTAGCACTTTCCTTGTAGTTGGTTCGGGGTTTTCCCAACCTACAACTTGCACTATAACAGTCTCTTTAGTCATGAAGTTTTTAGTAGCTCCTAGATCTATCAAAGTATTTGAGATACAAATGTTATAAATGTAAACATCTACAATAGGACTTCTTGGATCTGAGTACTTAGTAGTTAGTATGTTTCCAAGCATTAAATCAACTAAATGACTAAGTACCTGAACTATTGGAGGATCTTTTGGTTTTCATCTCGACTTCTTCAAACACAGTTCTCTAACATCTTTGGCATAGATAGGTACATCATTTATGGATTTAAATAAAGGAATTTTGACACAAACATTTTTCAATTCCACAAGTAAATAAAATTTAGATTGTTTGGTGGATTTTTCAATGGTTAATCTTTCAGGATATGGGGGAGTTTGAACATGTTTTGGTTTTTATGGAGAATTGGGTTGATTTTCTAAAGAAGGTTTGTCAATTGTTTTATTTGATTCAACAATTCTCTCCTCATTGTCTTGTTCCAAAATGAAAGGAGAAGTTGGATTATCTGACTCTGTGGTTTTATCCCCATCATCTTGTTCCTCAATGATGGGTGAAGTAGGATTGACTATCTTTCATGATCGAAGATGATGGGTGAAGTAGGAATTTTAGTTGGTCTTTGGTGTGGTTGGGATGGTGGTAGTGTAATTGTGGTTAAGTTTCTTGGAATGTTCAATAGTACTGAGAGGGGGGGTGAATCAATACTGCATATTTTAATTCCTTTTTGCTCTAAACTGATTTAAAGCATATTATCATTTATGATTGCATACATTCATATCATAAATATACTCATCATAATCACATACATTAATCAACAAATTCACAGATATAGAAGTGGAAACACAGATTGTGAAAACCTTCATAGTATTTACAGATAAATGTCAATTTATGAATAAACAATTTTCTATGAGGACACAAATCCTCTTTTGAGAACCAACTCATAATTCAAGAACCAACCTGCAAATGAATGAGGACACCAATCCTCTTATGAGCACCAACTCATAATTTATGCACCAACCTATAATTGAATGAGGACACAAATCCTCTTATGAGCACCAACTCATAAATCAATTGTTCACAGGCGCTAACCTGTCGGAGACTCCAATATCCTTCCTTGCTCCACCCTGTCACCCTCGAAATACATTAATTTGCTTCAGAAATTTTCTCCAACATGCTTCATACTCTTTGTCCTCAAGCTTCAAATTATCTTCATCATTTCCATGACTTTGCACAAACCTCAGAGCCTCTGCTCATCGCACTTATGCTCCCATGCTCTTCTCACCTTCACACTTGCTTATCGTTCTTCACATCTCAATTCAACTCTAGCATCTTAATTTATACCTTTCATCCTCCCACGATTTTGTCCACATAACAAAATCCACTTTGTGAGGTCGGCTCCAAATCTCAATAATAATCGGGCTCGAAATAGCCCCAAATTTCATCCCTATTTTGCACATGGGCTCAATTACTATTCACGGCATGAATATCATCACTCAACATCCATTGGATCATACTTTGAATTAAATATCAACCTTCGATCTATTCACTTCCTGACAAAATACGCCTTCGACTCTTAGCAGCCGTCGGATTAGGATCTAGGATCGATCTCATCTGTTGATCTCGTTTCTACGTTCTACGGATATCAGGATTTATTGAATCACCTTAGCATCGATATTGATGGCCTTTTACTTAGCCTCCATACTTGTATTTGGGCTGACATATGAGATCGAACATGATGTATGTTTTGGGTCCCACTGATGACAAGGCATAAACACCATCCCATCTACGTGGACCATTCACCATTTCACACATGTCACTGACATGGCGTTGATGAAGCATAATTCACAGGTTCACCGGTCACTTAACACTAGCTTTGGCTAGTCTGCTGATGTGCCTTCCACGTGGGCTACTTACATGGACTTAACTTACGTGGACCTGCCATGTGTCACCTACTAATGACCTGGAGTTTATTCCCTTAAGCGCTAACTCCCTGGTGCTAATTTTCCATATGACCGGTGCTATAACCATGGCTAAGTTTTCGCGGATGTATGTGTTTAACCTTGGTTGCATATCTATTAATTTTGGCAAATGTCTGCCATGTATAGCAGTCTCAGGACGTCGAGACTTTTTAACATTCCCAACTACCCAAAACTCTCGATCATCGTGAGACATAATGATCTAGACCGTTGATCCCACCGGTGGGATCAACGGTCACTATTTATTCCACTACAATATCATTCAAGAATGGATCATCTCAATCTACAAAATCAATATCTAATATTTTCCATTGATCTTATCATTCAAGGGCTTGCCATGGAACCTTGGTACCTTCTCACCATGTGTCATCTCCTAAGTGGTTGTCTTACATCAGCCTGACTATCTCGACATCGGGACGTCAAGACTTAACACACCATCCAAAACCTTAGAACCTTCGATGGTCGAGGTCCATTGTAACAAGAGTTGTCGATCAGGCGGCTTGTATGATCCAATCTCCATCGTTGGTTCTTTAAACCCACTCACAGTAATGCTTAAATATCTCAGACATCTATCACCTGATATCACTTTCCTCCGTCGATTTGGATATGAATTGGATGGCCAGATCATTTTGAGACCATTGGGCCATCGACCCTTGGGACATCAACGTCGTGCATATACTCCATACCCTCGACACCTGATATATGAGATGATGTGGCATAGTGCATGCGCATCCTCCACATGGGCTTCAAATGTGATGACGTAGCTTTATCGTAGCTTCTCACGTGATCCTATTTTGGGATGGCATGTGGCACTAACGTGTCGTCAAGCTAGCTCACCAAGGCAACATTGGGCCCCACGATCTAAAATTTAACGCCTTTCGCACGGTTCTATGGCTCTTTCATTTTCATTCAAACTAAGAGCTTCCACATTTTCGTTATAAGCCCATCGAAGTTGATTTCCCTTGTGCATGTGGGATATGTCGCTCCAGGCATGTTGCTACTTGCAGTCTGTGCTTTCTCTGTTCCATCAATCCTCTGCAACTTGTTCGTCGGGCACCCTAGAAGAGACCTCACCGGATTTTAATCATCACGTAGAGACAAATTGATTTGCATGGACCTTCTCAACTTGCTTTGTCTATTTTAATTTTCAGTACGAAGGCTTCCTTTGTCTTCTCGCCTTCAACGGAAATAATCTCCCCCTGTTTGTAATGGCTTCCACGATTGTATTTGACACTTCTCTCCATCTATGTATTTGACATCAATAACAACATTATCCAACAATATCCCCCTTTTTCATTGACGAAAACTCTACTATTGAGTTTCTCCCCCTATCAGTGCTCTGTTGAGATCGTTTCTTTCTTTTTTCTCCACTTGAGAGTATGCTCCTCTGGTTTTCCTTATTTTTCTCTCCCTTTGTTGTATACTCTTATGGTTTTTCTTCTTTCTTTGCCCCTTTGACATGAAGGAAAAAGGGTGCATTCACTGAGGTATTTTTTGAACCCCCAGTCTCCGTCTGAGGTACTCAAATGCATCTTTAGGAAGGGGCTTGGTGAACATATCTGCAATTTGTTCTTTGGTGGGAACATACTCCAATTTGACAGTCTTATCATTCACTTGTTCTCGTAGAAATTGATATTTGATTGGGATATGTTTTGTCTTTGAGTGCATAACTGGATTCTTGGAAATACTTGTAGCATTGATGTTGTCACATAACATAGAAATTGGTTGATTGTACTCTACCTTAATGTCTTTCAATGCTTGCTTCATCCAAAGGATTTGTGTGTAACAGGATGTTGCTGCAATGTACTCTACTTTTGTTGTATATAGGGAGATTGAAGACTGTTTCTTACTTAACCAAGATACTAAATTGTTTCCCAAGAAGAATGCTCCTCCAATTGTGCTCTTCCTATCATCAGCATTGCCCGTCGAATCTGCATCAGTGTATGTTGTTAGGGTAACGTCTTCTCCTTTTGGATACCATAGTCCAAAATCCATCGAGCCTTTCAAGTATCTAAGAATTCTTTTGACTGCCACCACATGTCGTTCTTTTGGTGCAGATTGAAATCTTGCAACCAATCCAATAGCTTGCTTGACATCATGCCTTGATGTAGTCACATATATAATCCTACCAATCATCTATCTATACATGGTGTGATCTGCCTCTGGTGATTCATCTTCCTTACTCAACTTGCAGCTTGTAATCATTAGAGTACTAACTAGTTTGCAGTCTTCCATCTTGAACTTATTTAACATCTCCTTAATATATTTTGTTTGAGAAATGAATATGTCTTTATTTGACTGAGAGATTTGTAAACCTAAGAATAAGGATAGCTCACCTAAGATGGACATCTCAAATCTTTTTGCATGTCATATGAAAACCCTTGACTCATATTAACATAGTTTCTTCCAAAGATAATATCATCTATATAGACTACAATGATAATCATATTTCCATTGTCTTCTTTGATGTAAATATTACTTTATGTAGTTCCTCTCTTGAAACCTTGTTGTTCTAAGTACTTGTCAAGCCTTGAGTACTAAACTCTAGGTGCTTGTTTCAGACCATAGAGGTCTTTCTTCAATTTGCACACATAATCTTGATTTTTTGACAACTGAAATCCCTCAAGTTTATCAATGAATACTTCCTCTTCCAGATTTCCATTTAGAAACACAGATTTAACATCCATCTGATAAACTTTGATACTCTTATATCTTGCAAACGCCAAGAACATTCTAATAGCTTCTATTTTGGCTACTGGAGCAAAAGTTTCATCAAAGTCTGCACCTTCAACTTGAGCATAGCCTTTACATACTAGCCTTGCCTTATTTCTCACTACTTGTCCATCCTCATTTAGTTTGTTCCTAAAGACCCACTTAGTACCAATTACATTCTTTTTTGTTGGTCTAGGAACTAACTCCCAAGTTTTATTTTTCTCAATCTGATCTAATTCTCCATTCATAGCATTAACCTAGTTTTTATCTCTGATAGCTTCCTCTAAGTTCTTGGGTTCTATTTTAGACAGCAGAGACATATTTGCATGTTCTGGCTATCTTACCAATTTCCTTCTCGTTTGGACACCTGAGTTGTTATCACCAAGAATCAGTTCTTCAGGGTGGTTCTTTTGAACATATCTCGAGGGGATATTTGTGTCTTGTCTAAGAGCTTCCTCTTCTTCTTCTTTTGCATTATCTTCCTCATAGTATTTCTCTTCTTCTTCTTCTTCTACATTATCTTCCTCATTGTCTTTCACTTCTTCACTATATCTTGTTATTGTTGTTTGGTCATTTGTTTGCAACTTGATCCTTCCAGGCTTTTCATCATCCACTCTTACATTTGTGCTTTCAACAATTTTGTCTAATCTCATATTTAAACATCTGTAAGATTTTCTTTGAGAGGAGTACCCAAGGAAAATACCTTCATCACATCTGGAGTCAAACTTGCCAAGGTTGTCATCATGTCTCTTTATGTATCATTTACTTCCAAAAACCTTAGGGTGTTTGACATTTTTTGGCCTGCCTTTCCATAATTCATATTGAATTTTATCACTGTTAGCTCGTAGTTGTGCTCTGTTCAGAATATAGACATATCTGTAGACTACATCCCTCCAAAATATATCTGACATTTTATCTTGATTTAGCATAGTTCTAACCATTTCTTGTACAGTCTTGTACACCTTCCTATTACTAAATTGCTTGTATTTCCTTATTAAAAAAAACTATGCAAAAGCTTGACCAATAACATGCATAGAACAAGCAACTTTTTAGTCTAGAACAATAACTTATATCTCATGAAAAATACATATTATAGTTCAAGCTTCTGCACTTTTTTTTATAATTTTATATGAATTTCTCAATGCTAAGGAGTGATTTCATTAATATTGCATTTTTCTTCTAGTTTAGCCCAATGTTTTCTTGCATTTGTATGTCCATTGTTAACAATGATCACATATCAATATGGTTTCTTATTGTGCTTATACATGCACCAAAATGTATATTTCCATATAATATTTTCCAACTCTATAAGGCTTACAAGTTGCACATATAGCTATGTTAATAAAGATATTGGTAATTTGGAAAGCAAATAAAATACTAGAAAAGCTTAGGACACAACTCCATTGGAGTTGATGTCTTCATAATTGAGTTGGTTTCAAAACTTACAGTAGGAAATTACAAATCATGTATCCCATTTGTGAGAAGAAATTCATCTCTAAACTATGTTATCATGGGTATTCCTTGCTAATTGTGTGCTCTCATCAAATTTTCTTTCACATGTTTGCAAAATTTGCATGACATAAAATCAAACAATACTCACATTTAAAAATGAATGAACCCATTCTATATTACAACCCTTCACATAAAAGAGTATGAAATATGTATTAAGTAAATATGAATATTTATTGACCCATATGTTATGAAGATAATGTAATTGATAAGCCTCAAAGGCACTCTCTTGCATTAATCTTTATTATTATTATTTTTAAATAGATATATTTCGTCGTTCTTGCGACGAATAAGATCGTCAATAGTATTGATAGTTTGTCGCAACTATCAACACTTCATCGCTCTTGCAAAAAATTGTTTGTCACAGAAACTAGGATAGGTTGCTTCTCTTGCGACGAAGAGCATCATCAATAGTATTGATAGTTCGTCACAACTATAGATGCTAGTCTCTCTTGCGACGAATAGTTCATCGAAAATATCGACGCTAGTCGTCTTGTGACGAATAGTTCGTCGCAAAAACTAGGATAGGTCATTTCTCTTGCAATGAAGGGGATCATCAATAGTATTGATAGCTCATCGCAAGAACTACTAGGGTCACCACAAGAGAGATGAACGACCATTACTATCGATGATACCTTATGCTTGAATAGTTTGTTGCAAGAACTGCTTCAGACATCTCTCTTGAGATGAGCTTCCTAGGGTTGTCGTTCTTGCGACGATCATCGTTGGTCGTCTCTCGTGCGATGAGCATCGTAGGTCATCTCCCTTGCGATGACCACTGTAGGTCGTCTCACTTGCTACAACTTCCTTGGTTCGTCGCTCTTGCAACGCTATCCTAGGTTCATTGCACTTGCCACAGCACGTGAAGCAACGTTTGAGAGGCCCAAGATTCATCACAATATCCACAACATAACGTCGCAAGAGCGTCTAAATGGTCGTCGCAAAATGACCCAAATTTACTGGTGCCAAGAGAGTCTCTTGGGCTTGTATTCTTTTCTATCTTCACTATTTGTAAATTGTAAAGTATTTTCTAGTTTTCCTTTGCCCACATCTTGCATGTGAGTGGCTTTACCACCCTTGCAATACCGTGTTGGCTAGATTAGTTGCTTGATTTGTAAGTTTTGCTTAAGTAATTTTCCCACTTCTTTTATAAAGAGAACGTTGAGTGGCTAGGATTTACTTAGCTTATTCTATAAATTATTTTGCCCAACTTGGCACAAAATCGGGAGGCTTGTCCTCCACAACGTGCCATAGTTGTGAGGCTTTTAAAGTTGTTTTAATTTTCCCACCTTTGTCCTTAAGGAACATTTGTGTGGCTAGCTCACTTATTTCATTCTTTCAAGTTATTTTAATTATTCATTTGTGCCCACGCTTTGTATGTGAGTGGCTTTACCACCCTTGCAATATTGTGACGACTAGTTAGAGTTTCCTTTTTGCAAAGTAATCAAACTTTTCACCCTGCCTTTTGCCCTGTATTCCCTCCCCTTGCCTCTTTGTGGATCTTGGGTAACAAGAAAGGGAAAAGGACGGTGTGGCTAGTCTAATTAGGCACCTAATTCTATTATTGCTAAAACCAATAAAGAAGGGTGACTTGGGAGGCTAGAAGGGGTTGAAGTTAGGGATGGTTTCATGACACTACATGTCCTCCTTGTTGAGCGCCCAAGCATCTTGAATTTGACCTACAGATCTAGAGGGGAAACTTCTTGTTCCCTTGTTGAGCACCCAACACTCCCTCTTGGTTGAAGGGATAGGGTTTTGGGGTAGTAACATAGTGTACGCTTGCAACTTTCACACCTAATTGCCCCTAATTCGAAGAGAGACCTAAAAATATGTTAAAAGTAACCTACACACATTGCAATACTTTCAACTCACATTTTCTACATTTCAAGTTTTGCTATTCAATTACTTTCAAGCAATTTACTTTCAAGTAATTTCATTGTAGCAATTTCATTTCATGTAAATATCTATTTTAAAGTACTTTTCATTTGAAGTAGTCGTTATTCATTTGAGCATAATTCTTAAAAAATATAAAGTTATCTTTCAATTCATTGTGTAGATATCTTGTAAATTTGTTTCATTCTTGTAGAAATATCGTTCTTTGTGTATATATCTTTCTTTTGTGTATATTGGATTAGTTAAAATTGGATCATCTTTAGGCACTGGTCTAACTCTTGCTTTATGAAATAAAAGGTTTGCTTGTCAATGAAAGACTGCATTTGCATGATTTCTTGTCATTGGGTTGGGTCTCCCTAATTAATAAATCAATTAACTCCTAGAACTTTAATAAAAACTTCACATAGTTTAATAGGGTCTACCCCCCTTGGCTTCCCTAGGAGTGAGCCTATAAGGAAGGAATCTAGATCGAGGTGACAATGGGTCTAGACTTAGGTTTGTACCTCTAAGGACACACCAAGTGGGTTGGAGACTTCTCCACGCTTGTAGGTGTGTATTAGGACAACAACATATTTGGCACCGTTGCCGGGGATACGTCTCTTATCCTTGGTTAATTGACAAAATTTAAGTAATTCTTTAAAAACTAAGTAATAAACTTTTCCCTTAATTTATCACAACTTGAGTTTTTTTATTTGACATTGCTTGGCCTCCAAGTGGCGACTCCATTTAATCATTCCTTCAGGTATCCTACCAGGAGAAACCCACAACGGTTGATTGATTCCCTTCCTGAACCTAAAAGGGTCTATAGGAGGAGGAGAAACAAACTAGCTCCTCGTACGCTCCTTGAAAGTCTTGGAGAAGAAGCAATCTTTGATATACATCTCTTGTTTGTACATAATAATCCTACAACAACTATGACTGATCCATTGAGGCCATGTAATTTTGCTCATATTCAAGGTTATCCTCATCCTATTCCTGACAAAGCTATTGAGAAATTGCATGTTTTTTGGGGAAACAATGTTGTTAGTGTCAAGACTCACATCCTGAATTTCAACATGTGCGTCCTAAAATGGTGTAATGGTCACAATTATGAAGATGTGAATATGACTCTTTTTGTGTATTCTCTAGAAGGAGATGCAAAAGAATGGTTCTCGGAACAGGATCCTAACATATTCAACACTTTAGCAGAAATCACAAAAGCCTTCAATGAAAGATGGGGTTATCAGAAGGAAGACCATCATTTATTGGCTTCCCTTAACTCTAGTCAAAAGAAGGAAACTGAAACAATAGAAGAATTCAATAAGAGATTTAATGACTTAGTTAAAAGCCTCCCTCAAACTATTAAGCATAATGATGCCTCAATATTAATTCATTATATGGAATCCTTTGAGGGTGAAATCGGATATCAGTTGAGAGATAAAGAGCCAACAACTCCAAGGGATGCAAAAAAGTATGCTATCAAAATAGACAAGAATATTCAAGATGCTAGGAAGTCAAATCTACCTGGTTTCTCAAGGGGAAATTCTTATAAACCCAATGAAGAGAAGAAGAAGAAAGTGGAAAATCAAGATTCTTCTAATGATGGCATAAAGGAGCTCACTCAATTAATTAAGCAAATGGAGGTTAACCAGGCTAATCAAATAAAACAAACAGAGATTAGCCATGCTAATTGGATGACAACCATGCAAAATAGATTGATAGCCATGGAGAGGGCTCAATCTAGTAGACCTCATCATAAGCCAAATGATAAGTGGCCAAATAGACCTCCACCTCAAGAGAAAAGGCCACAAAATCCTTTTGACTCTACTAACTTGGTTGATCACCAAGTTATCCCATATTGTAGACCTTGTGGGCAATTTCATGAAGAATCAACTTGCCAAATTTTTATTCAAATTTGTAATGAAGGGGGACCCTTTAGATCAGAAAATGAGCAAGTTAATATGTTTGGTCATGAATATAATTTTGGCATGAATGAATGGATGGAATTGATGGAAAATAGTAGGGAGGTAAATTGTATGTATGAATTTGTGGACAAAGTGACAAAAAATTTTGGTCCTAAGCCTTCTCCCAAGCAAGTATCATAGATGGCTTATCAAAGAGATGGGACAAAAAATCAAGATAGGACACAAACAAGTTTTCCTAAGATACTTCCTCCCCCTCCTAAATCAATTGTTCATACAAATTCAGAATTAAATATTGACTTAGGAGGGTGGTTGAATAATGCAAACATGTTGGTCCCTGTGGCAGAAATTATGAAAATCTCATCTCAAAAGGGGAAATTGCTCAAAGTTATAGAACGTCCTTCTCAAGGTAATGGTGACAAGCCACACATTGTAGCTTACCAGGATGCACCTGTGATTTTACAAAATTGGGATAGAGGAAATGAAAAGAATCAACCACTTTTTCTTTCTCTACTTATGAATGACCATCTCCTTCATAATTGCATGCTTGTTTCCAGAGCAAGTTTAAATGTTATGACTAATAAAGTAATGGAACAATTGAATTTAAGGATTTCAAGGCCTTACCATAAAATCTGTTCCATGGATAGTAAAACAATTGAGGTGCATGGTTTGATAAAAGGCTTATCAATACATTTGGATGCCTTTCCTGATATTCAAATAGAAATGGACATAGTGGTGATTGATGTGCCTGATGCTTGGGGTATGTTTCTCTCAAGGAAAACAAATGCAGATTTGGGGGGTAGTATACAAATGGATTTAACTTATGCGACCATTCCCACTCCAGACGGGGCCATGTTTAGATTAAACATAGAATTGGAAAGAAAATATCATGTTGAAGATCCAAAAAAACCCATAAATGAGCTTGTATATCATGAATTAGATATAGGATGTTATGAGATACCATCTAATTTTATAACACATGTCAAGGAGGAACTTAAGGATGAAATCCTAGGTGTTTATAATGTTTGGGATGCCATGGATTCTTTTAATGGTATTTTTCTTGAAGAAGCTTCAAGTGAAATGGATATTGATGTGACTCCTCCAAAATCTGGAATAGATTTGGATTTGTCAATTGGGACTACATCACCAACATCAATTCGCCAACATTCATATGAATTGATCAGATATCAGGCAGACTTGGATAGGATTTTTGGGCCATCTATTCCATATGTCTTAGAAATTATTGACATTTATTTTGACGAAGATGATGTCTTCAACAAACAGGACAACCATAAAAAGAAAAAAAGAAAAAGTGGAACAAACCTGGTAGAGGATTGTAGGGATAATAAGGAAGTGATTTATGATAATAATAGTTAACATATCATCCTTATGGAAGATTATGCCAAGATTTTCAATGAAGGGTTGAAGTCGATAGACTTTAAATCTTTTCGCTTGGCACCAATGCAACTTCATCAGAAAGGGTTCAAGGAAGATTATATCAAGTGGTTGAGAACTAAAAAAAAGGGTTCACATCAGAACATCAGAAAATAGGGTAAAGTGTATAAGTCTTATGACAAGTCATCTCAGCCAGTTAGACGACATAAAGTTATATATGCTAGTAAAAAGGCTCCACCTTGAAATGATCTTCAATGCAATCATTTGGTGTCCAAAGGGGCACCCTTTGTAACGTATCTCTAACCTTTCTCCTTTTGATTCTTTCAATTTTGTCATTATTTCATTGATGTATATAGTTCATTATATAGTCATTTCATTTATTTGATCATTGTCAATATCATTTCATTTATTTGATTATTATTTATTCTTTTCACACATGTACTTATGTTGGTTATTGATGAGAACTTTGTTTTGCAAATTTTGAGGTTCTTGCACGCTCTCCTTCTAAAAGATCAAGCACACGTTCCCATGTGGAGCCAAATGTTGACCACCTATTTAAACTAGGTGTCAACGTCATGTACCATGAAGATATGTACCTTGTGGTACAACAAGTTTGAATACTTATGGCTCAACATGGGAAATTTTCCCCCAACACTTCTTTCTATGTACACGGAATGTCTGCTCCCTTGCGGGGGATAATTTTGTAATATGTTAGCATGGGTCAATATTTTTTTAGTTTCCTAAGACTTTGTCATCATGGAATTACTTTCATTGAGTGTTTTTTTTTCCTCAGGTAATTAATCTTGCTTTTCGACAATTTTAATTACCCTTGAGTTTTTCACTCAATAATCCTCCAAAGTTGTGAAAGGTGTTCTAATGATAGATCACATTGGGTGAATAAGGTTTATAAGTGTCTTAAATTACCATGCTATACATCTCCTACAGTCTTGCAGAATTCCGTTAGGTTTTGATAAGATTTGTTTTTAATAATTAAAAAATTTCGTAAATTGGAAATTTTAATTATTTTTTATAAAAAATGTAAAAATTTGGTCCTTGGGGATTTTTTATAGGGGTGTGAGTACTCAAAACAAATGTCTTATGACCCCTACACCCTTGGACCAAGTTTCAGCTCAATTGGACAAGTTTTGCTAGGTCAATGTCCATGAGGAGTCAAAATCAGTAAAAAAATCAGCAAATAATTGGCTAAATTAAAAACGTCAAATTTTGCCTAAAGTTGTAAAACATGAGAAAATGGGGAAAAGTTGTTTCCTAAGTCATTTATATGTAATAGGGGGTCAAATAAATCAAATCCCCCCTTTCCTACCTCTCATTCAACTTAACTTTAACTTTAGAGAGGTGAGCGAATTTGGCTCTTGTGGGGCTCACCATCTCCATTGGATTGGCCATTTGGTGATGGGGACCACATGGGGGGGGGCATTCCACACCTTGGGGAATTAGAGAGAGGTTTAAACTTAGGATAGGGGGTTTCTTCCCCCATTTTTGAGTTTCCTCTTCTAATGGGAGTTCCCCTCTCTCATGGTGCCCTCCTCCAACACAGCCCCCCCCCCCCTCCACCCCCTTTCAGTGAGCCTCCCCCTTTTGGGAGTGACACTTGTAATGCATGCAAGGGGGGTCTCTTCTATCTCCCTCCCCTAAAATAAAGGCCCCTCTCCTCATTTATCTAATTTCATAGCAACTTCATGCTGCCCAATTTTCTCCTCACTCTCTCTTGCTCTTCCCCCATTTTCTCTCTNCCTTTCAGTGAGCCTCCCCCTTTTGGGAGTGACACTTGTAATGCATGCAAGGGGGGTCTCTTCTATCTCCCTCCCCTAAAATAAAGGCCCCTCTCCTCATTTATCTAATTTCATAGCAACTTCATGCTGCCCAACTTTCTCCTCACTCTCTCTTGCTCTTCCCCCATTTTCTCTCTTGTAATATTGTTGCCATATTACAACCTCTCTTTCAATAATGGAAGTGAAGATTTGGAGGAACTCTTGGTGTTCTTGTGGTTTTATCTTCGTGTTCTATTGGAGTAGTCTTGTCTTTCTTGTTTGGTGTTCTTGTGAGGTAACATTTATGTAGTTTATGTTTATGCAGCTCGCATTGTTTTACTTGAAAAACCCCAAGCAAAGTATTTTGTTGGGGATATATCTATAGTAGTATTGTTGTAGGTTTATGTGAGTGGCTTTTCTTTGAGTTAAAAAAACATTTTGTGAACCATTTTGAAGGACTCACTTTCTTGCCTCATTGTGTAGCAAAGGTTTACCAGTTGCAGGTTACCAAAGATTGGAAGAGTGGACTCCAAAAGCTTCAACTCTATTCACAAATATTTTTGATATCATTTTCAACTCTCTTTTATACATTGTTTGCACTTTTTTCTCATCTAAATCTTGCTTTCCAATCAATCTTTAAGTTCATATTTTGTACATAGAATTTTTTGTTTTATATACTAACCAAAACTAACTCTTTCTAAGTGATTTATAGCATTTTCCAACAAGCATATCTTGTTGTTTTATGTAGGTTTTCACTAGTCTAAGGGGAAGTGTTGCCCAATTTTGACCACAAAAATGTCAAGAAGTCATCCAAGAGTAGTGGTGCAAGATTCCTTCACCTCTTTTCCCTTCTAAAGCATTGTAAGAAGCCCAAGAGAGTCTCTTGGGCTTGCATTCTTTTCTATCTTCATTATTTGTAAATTGTAAAGTATTTTCTAGTTTTGTTTTGCCCACATCTTGCATGTGAGTGGCTTTGCCACCCTTGCAATACCATGTTGGCTATATTAGTTGCTTGATTTGTAAGTTTTGCTTAAGTAATTGCCCCACTTCTCCCATAAAGAGAAGGTTGAGTGGCTAGGATTTACTTAGCCTATTCTTTAAATTATTTTTCCCACCTTGGCACAAAATCGGTAGGCTTGTCCTCCACATTGTGCCATAGTTGTGAGGATTGTAAAGTTGTTTTATTTTGCCCACCTTTGTCCTTAAGGAAAAGTTATGTGGCTAACTTGCTTATTTCATTATTTCAAGTTATTTTAATTATTCATTTGTGCCCACACCTTGCATGTGAGTGGCTTTGCCACCTTTGCAATATTGTGATGGCTAGTTAGAGTTTCATTTTTGCAAAGTAATCAACCTTTTCGCCCCGCCTTTTGCCCCATATTCCCTCCCCTTGCCACTTTGTGAATCTTGGGGAACAAGAAAGGGAAAAGGATTGTGTGGCTAGTTTAAATAGGCACCTATTTCTATTATTGCTAAAACCATTAAAGAGGGGTGACTTGGGAGGCTAGAAGGGGTTGAAGTCGGGGACGATTTCGCGGCACTACGTGTCCTCCTTGTTGAGTGCCCAAGCATCTTGGATTTGACCTGCAGAGCTAGAGGGGAACCTTGTTGTTCCCTTGTTGAGCACCCAACACTTCCTCTTGGTTGAAGGGATAAGGATTTGGGGTAGTAACATAGTGTAGGCTTGCAACTTTCACACCTAATTGCCCCTAATTCAAAGAGAGACCTAAAAATCTGTTAAAACTAACCTACACACATTGCAATACTTTCAAATCACATTTTCTACATTTCAAGTTTTGTTATTCAATTACTTTCAAACAATTTACTTTCAAGTAATTTCATTGCAGCAATTTCATTTCATCTAAACATCTATCTTAAAGTACTTTTCATTTCAATTATTCTTTATTTATTTGAGCATAATTCTTTGAAAATATAAAGTTGTCTTTGAATTCATTGTGTAGATATCTTGTAAATTTGTTTAATTCTTGTAGAAATATTGTGCTTTGTGTATATTGGAATAGTTGAAATTGGATAATATTTAAGCACTGGTCTAACTCTTGTTTTATGAAATAAAAGGTTTACTTGTCATTGAAAGACTGCAATTACATGATTTTTTGTCATTGGGTTGGGTCTCCCTAATTAATAAATCAATTAACTCCTAGAACTTTGATAAAAACTTCACATAGTTTATTAGGGTCTACCCCCATTGGCTTCCCTAGGAGTGAGCCTAGACAGAAGGAGTCTAGATCGAGCTGATAGTGGGTCTAGAATTAGGTTTGTGCCTCCAAGGACACACCAAGTGGGTTGGAGACTTCTCCATGCTTGTAGGTGTGTCTTAGACATGTGTTCCACGAGGGAACAACTAGATGTCTAGTATGGACACAATTCATGAGTGAGCCGAGACATTGGTTTCATGAGGGAACCTCGATACGTCAAGTATGGTCCAAGATGACTTAGCTTGATCGGCCTCAAGTGACTGGATGCCCCTTGTAGGATGAGCTAGCTCAAGTCTTGTGGATACCAACTACATGATGTGTATAAACACAGGTTAATGGACCTAGTAATCATTAGGTGGACCTTCTCCTAGATTGGGCTGCAGACCAATGGAGATATGATACATTTATCACAAGGGTGTACTTGTGATAAATGGGCCCATGTGTAGTCCTTCCTTGATCATGACAAGGAATGATATGGAATTCAGGTGCTTGAGGTGCTTTCCATTTGTCAGTTAGCATCGGGTTGGCATTCACTCACATGGGTGTACCTGTGGTGAACGACCCTGGTGTGGTGTTTTTCATAGTCATGTTCATTTAACAAATAATGATAAAGACTCAAGATGCTAGATGTTATCACATGCGGACCTAGAGTGAGCCTAATCTTAGAGAGAGTCAATTGGCTCAAAGGGAGAGTTGTAGAGGGAGTTTCCCCTCGGTTTAGGTGGGAGAGAGACATCTCCCAAGACTAACAGACATGTGTCATGAGTTTAGAGTGAAGTTTGTATACGTCAGAGACAAGATTTGGCATGATAAATAATGTCTCCCTCGTTGAAAGGGAGTGTTGATGTTTAGACAACATCGACAATACATTCTTCCACACACACACACACACACACACACACACACACACACACACACACATATATATATATATTATCATATAATATATGACACGATATTTATAATGCAAAGTATAAATATATATAATAAATAAATAGTTATTTATTATCCAAGGGATGCATCCTTTCATGGATGTTCACCATATGTTCTCTATACATGTAACACTCATCATTGTAATAATATATCGATTGTATATCATATTGTATAAAAAACAATAATTTGTACCATCAATTTTCAATTGTCGTTTTTTTTTATCTATATGAGGTTTTGAGAAATCAATATATCATGTCCCATCCATGCATTACTTTAATCTTTTTCTACCAAAATAATTTGAATTACTATGATCACAAATCTCTATGATAAAATTTTATTTCATATTAATAATTATTTTATTTTTGTTATGTAATGGGTGTGCATTACGAGGAATCTTACATTGAAAACAATTGTGAAATAAAAACTATATTGATTTAGCAGTGTTTTTGGGTATGAGTCGGAAGGTTGATATGATAACATCTAACCTCACTAGAATGCTATGATGTTGACATATTGATATCGTGTTTTATGGACAATCTCATGTTATTTATGTGATATTTTTGGTCCTTCATTAACTTGTAGTTGTTATCTATGTGATGTATTATACATTTTCACTACAAATGACATATTTTTATGGCAAGATTGAGTTCCACATTACTCTACTCTATTTTGCTCTTCCTTGATCTAAAAGAATGTCTTACTCCTCTATTTTAAAATAACATGCAAGAACATAAAAAAAATGTATGAGAGAGGACCAGACTTGTTCTTGAAATAAATATTCACATGCAAAGAATACTTGAGAAAGGACCAAGTAACTTATAGAAAACAAATATTTACACTATAATACAAAATTGTAAACCAAAAGAGTATACAATATCATAGGACGACATTTCCATCACAACATTCATCAAAGTAAGACACAATATTCAACACAGGGAAGGAAACTAAGGACCACATATGACATAGAACTTTAAATGATCATTTCATTTAAATGCAAAAAAGATATTGATAGACACACATTTGAAATCTCATGCTTAGAAGTTAAAGTCTGAGAGATCAGTAATGTTATGTCCGAAATAGTTCTATGGAAACCTCAAAAAATAATAGATGTCTTTGTAAAAATAAACAATAATGTGTGAGATTTCAGTAAAGGTAATTTACGTTTGTCCTTCAAAGAGGATTGGGATGGGCTCTCGCAGACCATAAAATGGGGTCAGCTTTTGGTTTCATAGGTTCCGGGAACAGAAAAGGCGAAATGACTATTGATTGAGGAAGAAAAAGTGGTAAAAGCAAGAACAAGGTGACTACTCGACTTACTATGATGGAAATTCCAAACCTTTTACTTGCTTGTTATGACGTCTTTTGTAGCTTGTTGTTGTGTTGGAGGTGGCATAACTGAATTAACAACTTCTTGCTAATTTGTTTCGGTTATTTTAACTAAGGCCTTCATTAACCATTGTTCAATGTAATCCCTCATTGGAGCAACCGTTATTTCATGTTTGGTCTTAGTTTCCAATAACTCGTTTTCTAATTCTCTTAAATTGAGGCTTAACTGTTCGAGTGTGTCCTCAATGTCTTCATTCTTATTCACATACCGAACTAGCCATATTTCTATTTCTTCTTTAAAGAACTCAAATTAATCACTAAATTCATTAGCCCAAGCAACTTTTAATGCTTCCAATTGTTCTTGTAGTTGCTCCCTTGATAAAAGTGTTGTATCCATTATTAAATGTGGGTCATCTATCTCCTTGGTCAAATCAAAAAGTTTCAAGAATATATCACCCCTTTTAATGTTAATGACATCACATTTAGACAACAACTCTCTTAAACATTTAATTCTCTTCAGCCAACAAGCATTGATTTGTTTCATGTGAACCTCATAGGGAAGGTTTTGATCTCTTCTGTGTAGCTCGCTTAAACTTGAAACCTTCGCTACAAATGTTCCCACTGCTTCCTTGTAGAATCTTTCATCATTTTCTAAATCTTTCTGAAGATACTCTTTAAAGTGAAAAACCCTTGATGATAAAGTAGTTGAGCTTTGTGTTAATTCCAATATTTCAAGGATTAAAGATATTATTTTTCTTAATATTCTCTCCAATGTATTTTCTTACAACCACTAGTAATCTAGATGAACCTTTTAATCTGGAACTGGTCTTTGGGACATCTTCAAGACTGAAAATTGGTTGTATTGCAGTGACAGGCTTGACTAATAAAGGGTTTGGAATCATATATTTTTCTAATTCCTTTATTCTTTCTTTTAAAACAAAAATTTATTTCTATATAAAAAATGGACTCCTTCAAATATTCTCTGGTTTCATCATGAAATTGTACGGTTTTCGAGGGTGGAGCCCTATGAAAATTGATTTCTAACTTCCACTTCTCTGAAACCTTTTTATTTTTCAAGTTTACCTTTTCAATTAACAATTTTTTGGAACTTTTGTGGTAGGTCACATGGTGTAACGTGACATAGTCCTCTTCAAATATTTTTGGTTCTTGAGAAGCCAGTTCTTCAGCAATAACTCTAGTTTCAATCATTCTCTATTCTACCAAGTTGGGCTCTTCTATCACATCGTCAACTTCCATATATTTGGGACTTCCTTAAATTTCATGTAATTCTTATCCCTCCTTTTGAATTTCTCTTTTTCTTTTTGTGGAAGTATGAAAAATATGAGGTTTTTCAATTGTTTTCTTAGTAGGGTCCTTGTCTCCATTGTCGTCTGAGTTTCCAGTGGATGACCTTCTTTGTTCATGACCACTAATTTGAGGTTTGGTCTTTGTTGAGGTACTTTTCTGGGATACATTAGGTGAATTGGGGTTTTTATTTGTTGTCTCTCTACCCCTTTTTCCTGTAGCACTCATTTGTGCTGGCCAATTCCTCAATATCATTTGGAGTGTTTTCAACAAATGCTTCGGGAAGATTATGGTTATCTCCCCCTCCTTCAAACAATACAAACACATGAAGCATACCCAACTAAAGACATATGTGTAGAAAAAAAATCTTTTGGATCGAAACCGTGAATGTCCTAGGATTCCTTCAAATTGAGTTGGTTTAATTGAATTTCATATTCATCTAAATGAGAGATATGTTGGAGAAATATTTCTCCAACTCTCCATGGTAGTGGGATATATTGTTTTATCCTCTTCTCATTGAAAAGGTGTTCCCAGTACTTGTACTATCTAGACACTTCAATGATGAAAAGTCTATCAGAAACATAAAATGGTAACAACAAGGGTTTCCCCTGGAATCGATACAGTCTCAAAAAACTAAATTCTTCCAAAACTTCCAAAACTCCTTTCGCAGATAGAAAGGATGCAGATTTCAGCAATAGCCTTGACACGATAGGACCATGAATCATCTTCTTAAAAACAAACATAAAACCATTTTGGACTTCGTGAAAATTATATGGGGCCCTATGCCTCCATAACAATGGGTACTAGATAGAAGTTGGTTCTTTCTTGAAATCAACATTTCTTGCTCTAGGCAAATCCTCAAATATATGTCAATAAACTATATCAAAAACCAAATATAAAGTCATGTAGATTTTCTTAGTTTTTCTCAGGCTACCCTACTAAAACGAAATCTCATTCGAGATTATGCGAGCTCAGTCAATCATGGAATTTTCATGAATAACATGATGGAGAATATACAAAATGTATTTTGGTACCTAGGTCGTGGATTCTTGTCCAATTATTCTCACAAAAAGCCATGAAAATTATTTATATGGGTACTTCAGAGAGCATACCTCAACCTGAGCATAATTGATGTTTATTATTGGGTTTGTGAGGTAACTTTTGAGAAGCTTTGTTCTTCCTTTGTGCTCTTTAAGAAATTCATCTGCCTCAACATTCTTAAATAACATAGTGGGGCTAGGAAGTCACATCCTCCTCCTAAACATTGAATGGGACAAAGAAATCAACGACTATCATTCTATTTGGATTATTCTTCTCTCTGTATCAAACTTATCGGCACACTAGAGGACTAACTCTTTAAAATAAACTATCTATGGTATGCACCTAGCCAATGCAATACTTGAGCTCCATACTCCATTCAATTCCTTTTCTGCAGGTGAGAAAGACAAGTACCACTTATATGTGTGTGACCATTGAAATTGGTGGTCTTCATGTCCAAGGATGTTGACAGTGTCACCACAATACAAGTCTTTCTTTTTATTTGACATGTCTTTACACATATTTCCTTTTTTATGAATAAATAAGTGGTGCTCCTATCAATATAATCTTTTATAGCAGGTGTTTAATTATTTATTTATTTTTACCACGTATTTCCTTGATTATCAGTTGATGTAGCTCTTAATTCAAAGTTGCTAGTTTGCACAATTTGATTTTCGATGTATTGTAAAGCTTTTATGAAAATCACGCCACTTAATAACGATATTAGATTCACACAAGTGGTTGCTAATGTGGTGGTGGGAAGTAAATGTCATCGGCAATGGTGATATGATAT
Source organism: Picea mariana (assembly GCA_032191745.1). Classification (NCBI taxonomy): domain Eukaryota; kingdom Viridiplantae; phylum Streptophyta; class Pinopsida; order Pinales; family Pinaceae; genus Picea; species Picea mariana. The sequence goes on from JASDQU010099849.1 coordinate 508,797, forward strand.
CGAGGAATATGAAAAATGGTTATAAGTATGGAGGTGTGAAGTGGGGAATGGAAAGTGTATTATGGTGAATGTAGAAATGCGGGATGTAGGATTGCGGGGTATGGGGAACAAAAAGAGAGATACAAGGGACTCTTGCATCTGCATTGATGAAATACACTTAGTACAAAAAGGGTCAGTTTTTTCGGATTGCAGAAATAGGTAAGTCATTATGGAGAACACAAAAATGCAAGATGTAGGGTTGTGGGTATAGGAGAAAAGCGAATTGAATCAAAGGGGTGTCCCGCATCCACATCTAGAAAATTGGTTAAGTATGAAAAAGGTAAAAGGTGTGTTATGAATGATGCAGAAATAGGGGAGGTCTTTTTTAGTGTTGCGGGTTTGCTGGTTGCGGGACTCGGGTATTTGTGGGGTGAGGAGTGACTTGGTCTCCTACAACGAGACTTCCACAACAAAGAAAAATGATTAAGTGTTGTGATCATTGGGTAGGAAAATAACTAAGTGTAGTATTGAGGGTTTGTAGACCCGTGGACTTGGTGGTAGCTCGCTCAACAACCCACATTTCAAAAGGAAAAAAGGTTAATTATAGAATATACAAGAAACATGAGAAGAAACGAAAAGACTAAGGATGGATCTTTATACACTAACGTTGATCAACAAATGTAGATTAACACTCTTATACATAAATTTATAGCTTTTTAACATTTTGTATATTTTTTTAAATGTTTCTTTTAAATTGTCATATGGGCATTACAATTAGCCTAAAGATGTCAAGCACCGCAAGTAATTTTTTTGTCTAGGTAAAATGACCTTCAAAAGACTAATCATTAATACACACATATTTTTTGGCTAAGTTATCATAATATGGGACATTATTGTCAGAATTATCTGAAATTTGCACTTAGCTTAAATTGCTTATCGCGCCTTAAAAGAATTGAATATTAATTGATGGTTTAGTGTTCGATAATGTTCACCACTAACCATGATCCATTAACATCAATTAAAATTTTCTTTAACAAATATCTCAAAAACAATAAAAATGCACATTTAAAAAATATTTAACTTGACATTTAAAAAACATTTAATAAAGTTGTAAAAAAAAAAAAAAAAAAAAATTATTTAAACATTAAAAAAACAAAAATAAAATAAAAACGAAATTGTGGCTTGTAAGCAAGGTTGCTAATAGGTCCACACAATGAGTGTATTATAACAAGCTCTATTAATATGTTTATGTGGTAATCTATTAATAAACCTCATCATGTCCCCCATATGGGGTGTTACGTGTCCAAGTGATTTAATGAGGCTGGTTAGGAGGATTGAGGCCTTTTCTTTCCATGTTCAACGCACCATGGTCGTCACCTTTTGCTTCTTAATGCTCGTTCCTCGGCATTCCTCACGCATTCACTCTGGTGTGTACTTCCTCCTGTTGGTTCTGCGTGTTAATATTATTGCGAACTTAATGGAGTTGGTCGTTATGCCTGGTTTGTCAAGTCACGACATGTGTGAGTCTGGCGTCTGGGTTATGTGTTGGGATCTTTCTCTTATGGATCTCCACAGTTCAGACGGATTCATTACCTCCTCTCTTAATCTCGCTAGCCATGATCTCTAGATTGGCACTCTCTTTTGGCTTTCTTTGCATTGTTATTAGCATCACTTCTTATCCCTCTCCCTCCTAGTTATGTCGTGTCTGCGTGGGCGTTCGAAGTGCGGACCAACCTGATATCTCACTCATGGTAGAATGGTGCACAAGAACAATGACGGGAGCCCAAATTGCCTAGTCCTCAGGCTTCCTCCTCTTCCTTGTCTTCCTTTGGTCCACACAGTCTAGTCCCTTTGTCTTCCCCTTAGGCTTGCCCTGTGGATTGGTTTGATATTCAAGGCATCTCATTGGTTTTTGCTCTGGGTTTAGTTTCAAATGATTTGTCCTCTTCCAGACTCTCTAGCTTCCCCTCTACTCCTAGGGTGGTGTCTCCTTGTAAGTTCCATCAACACAACTGCATCACCTGTGGAGATTGTTCGTGCCTCTTAGCTTTCGTGGAAACTCTGCAAATCCTAGTCTTTGACCTATGACGAGATGTGGATGACCTGTAATTCAGGCTTGAGATTGTAGATCTATCCTAGGGTATATCCTAGACATGGCCCTTCATATTCCAGTCCCAGAGCATGCAGAAGGGGTTGATGCACCAACGACATGAGCTATAGATTCAAATCCGCACTTGCACGACACAGAGAATGGGCCTCCTCTAGGCTCGTCACTTTGCTTCTGGTCTTAGGTTCTGGTTTTTTATAATATTTTGTTTGTACTGATGAACTCTTGTCATATTTGGGCCCTGCATGGCACTGATTCACATAGACAACTAAACTTTGATACTCCTAGGATTTATTTTGGTGACAGTTTTAGTCTGCTGCAACAACTGAATTGGTTTCCCTTATGGCCAATTCAAACCATTAACTAGCATGCTATGACTGTCATAATTGTATATTTTGGCTCTGTTATCCCCATTTTGTGGGATAACTAAGAAGATGATGGCTTGAGGTCCTCAGGTTGCAGATATAGAGTGTCGAGAGACCATGTGACTAGTAGTGTCCACTTCCACATATGTAAACCCGCTCTATCACCACAATTTGGATCCATCATTAGCGCATCCACCACACCAGCTAGCTTCTAAAAGGCACATGGGTCTTTCTCCATGCGGTACAAGTCAGGTATTGTACCAGGTAATCACCCTAATATTTGAGGCATTTAAGCATGTTGTATTGAAGCTACTTTTGATTATAGAACGCCTACTTGGAAATTATGCTTTTGACCTTATTTCACCTTGGTGAGTGTCATCGATTTCCTAATGAGTGGCCAACTTTTGGGGAAGAGGTGTAACTGGGGGTCCCTTGATGGGTCATCGTACCATCCTCAACCATACTTATCACTTTCCGCTCATCACATTCCAATCACATTGCTCTCTTCTAGGCCCTTTGGCTTTAGTGACCCAGGAAGGGCATGTACCTCATTTCATGGGAAGAAGGGGCTGAAGGCCCAAAGGGATGGTGGCTAGAAAAAGATAAAAGCCAAAAATATAAATCGTCTAGATGCTCGCTCAAAGAGGTCTTGAGAGCAATGAAAAGATTCTCCTAAAAGATCAAAGACCTACAAAATCAAAATAACATTGTATAAATGTCCTCACTTGTTGAGGTGTGTACACTCATGCAGTGTCCCTTTCTTTCCTTTTATATGGCACTCTATGTACCTCTAACTTCAAGTGGACTTGTGGTGTTGTCGCCCAAGCTAATCAATTTCACTCTAGGGAGTACCCAAGGTTTTGGACTATTAATTAATCAATGGCAATGAATGGGCTTGGAAAAGGGATGCATTGAAAATGAAGGTGCAACACACCCTCTACAAAGGCACTCATAGATGAGACAATATGAGCCATTGTATGTCATGAAACCCATTGAGCTATGAAGTCTAAACCCCTATCCACCTCATCATCCACTACATGACCTTGAAGGGGAACCCTTGGGAGCATCCCCTACTTGAGGGTTTTGGTCTACCCAATAGGACTTTTATGACACCCCTCCCATACCTAAACTTGGTCAATTGTATAGGGTCTTTGAGCATTTTTTTTAATTTGTTGAGGTAGTTTTGATGCACATTTTTAGATGCCTTGTTTATTAGATGTGGTTTTCACTTGCCATGATATTTTGACTTGAGATCCTTGGAGAGTGTACCCATTTGTTTTGCAGGACCTTGTTTGGTGGATAGTTATGGAAGAACGAGCCTAGCTTGGGCTTCCATGGGGCTTGAAGCCCACAGGTTGGATGCCAAGGGCCTACGTGTCAGATCACGATGACTTGCCTTTGGAGGTCTAGAAGACACCTTAGTGGACCTTGCCTAGCCTCAAATGCCAAATGTCTTGCCTAGGAGGGGTAAAACGCCACTTTTTGTGGCTTGACGTCACCTAGGGCTAGGGTTGGTGGTGATGGAATTGTTGCTCGTTGACAATTGGCATGATTTGATCGGAGGAGACATGGATTGACCTTGGCACATGAAGAGGAGGCTCTAGGAGCCCCAACGACCTCCACCTTCTTCTCCAACAACTTGGAAAAGTGTCAAAACGTCTTCCTAAAGGGGTGACATCATCTTGTTTTAGGGTTTTCTTTATGTGCAAATTATAATTAAAATATTATTATTTGGTTTAAGGGGTGAGATAAGAGTTGTTGACCCCTTATCTTATGTTTTACCCTAATTAAGTGGACAAACTATGTTTTAAACATTTTTTATAAATAAAGATCATGTGAATCTCATTTCATACATAACTCTCCCATTGTGAGAAGTACTTGGTTGAAATTTTCACTATGCTTGAGGATTTATGGTGTTTATCTCTTGTGCAAATGTTTTTTAGGTGTTTTCTCTTGGTGATTGGATTAGCTAAGGCAGTGCACACCTCTTGGAGGCTTGCTCTCTTGCTATTGGATGGTAAATTACTTGGTGAACTAGGGTTTGATCTCTCTCTTTCTTGGAATTGGTAAGGAAAAATCTGCATTATTAGTCATTTCTTGCTCTTTCTTGGTTATTGTTGGTTTAAACCCTAGGAGGAGTATGTTGGATACACCCTCCACTAAGCTTCATTTAATTTTTTAAGTTTACAAGTCATTTTTTGCAAGGGTTGATAGGAGGAATACGAGTGTGTATACCCTCCTAGACTTTACGCTAGTTGGATTAACATACCCTAGCGAGTAAGAGTATTTACACCCTTAGGAATCTTGTTAATCCATATTATGTGTAAAGCTCCATTCACCCAAATATTAAAGTCACTAATTTGATTTTTGCATTGGAGATATAAAATACTTCCCTCGGTAAACGTGAAATTTCACTCTTTTGAGATTGTCTAACTTGGAATCAATTCTATGCGTTATGTGCTTTATTGAGCCGTTAGGGTGTCTTAGTTTGCTTAATACTTCTTGTTGTTGTTATAACTTTTATCTACAACCATTAGGGCTGCAGAAACCCTAACTCTCTTTCATTTATAACTCACTACTCAACCGTTGAAAGTTGCTAAAAGTTTGTCACATTAGTTTACTAAGGCTAGCACACTTTTTGGGTGGATTGTTGGCAAGTTTTAATGGCTGATTTATTTGCTATAATAAGTTGATTGTTACACCCATAAGGCTAATAATTACTTCTGTAGAGCTTGTTTACAACAACCTTACATTGTTGCTAATTTTTTATGCTATCTTCTTGAGCTAAAGTAGTCATTTGCTAGCTTGTCTCTTGTACTTTTCACTAAGCTTTAAGCAACTTTATTTTCCAGTGCTTACTATATTTTTGTTGCTGATATATACTTTTGTTTAGTACTGCAATTAGGGACAACAAGCTTAACTTGCTTGTCCACCTAACATTATACACATATATTTGGCTTGTTTTTGTGTCTTGGGTAGATACAATCACTCTTTGCAAGCATTTTTACCTCTTGGCAACCTTTGACTACTGCCCAAACTCTTTCTCAATCCTTTTCACACTCTCTATCTTGACCTTTAGGGGGACCTTCCTTCATCTCTTCACTTTCCATCTCATTTCCCCCAGGGTCACCGAGATTCTCCCCTTGAGGTTATTTCTTCAGCTCTAAAGTGACAAGAATACCTGCCTAAGGTGACAGTGGGTAGGTGTTCTCAAATTTGTTGCCATTTGGTGGCTGGGTCGGGCTTTGTCCAACCTACAACTTGTGCGATAACAAGCTCTAAAAGGTAATTTATAGAAAACTAACTTACAAAAAAAAATAAACCTCATCATGTCGTATTTTTGGATCTCATAGTGGAATTTTAAATGGAATTCTAAAAAGAGGAAATTCTAAATGACTTTATTTATTCAAAAGTGATTTCCTATATATGGAGATGTAATCATGTAGCAATATCAAGGGGATTAGAACTCATAACCTTTTATCCGTGAATATGGATTTTTAACCAAAACATTAAATCAAGGTGCTCAAGATCATTAGAACTTTATTCCTTTTCCGAATATATGAAGATGTAATGATGCAACAATATTGAGGAACATGGAACTTATACGTTTTTATATGAGGATATAGATTGTTAGTCAAAACACCAAACCTGTTACCCACGTCATTAAAACTTCACTCATTTTTTTATGCTTATGGAGTTATAATGATGTAGCAACACAGAGAGGATTACAACTCATAACCTTTTACCTATGGATATAGATGCTTAACCAAAATCTCTAGTCCAAATGTTCAACAAAGTACCCACATCATCAAAACCTTATAAATTTTCTCTGTATAATGAGATATAACAATATAGCAACACCGAAAAATTAAACTAAAAAAACTTATACTTGTGAATATAGATTTTAAACCAAAATATAAAATTATGGTATATGATTTTATTAATGAATCCCTCACCAAGACGTCAAACTAAAATGTTCAATAACAAAGAATCCACATCATTATAATATTATTTCTTTTTTCATATATAGAAATATAATCATATAATATTATTTATTTTTCATATATATAATTCATATATATAGAATTATAACCATATAATATAATAATTATGAAAAAAATAAAATTCAAAAACTTTTATTAAACCTAATTTTTTAACTGAACACCCTAATTATATAGAAAAAATAGCCTTATAATAACTTTAAAAATTAAAAGTGAAAATATTTTTTAATAACAAAGAATCCACATCATTATAATATTATTTCTTTTTCATATATAAAAATATAATCATATAATATTAAATTTTTTTCATATATATAGAAATATAACCATATAATATAATAACTATGAGAAAATTAAAATTAAATTTTTTTATTAAACCTAATTTTTTAACTAAACATCTTAATTATATAGAAAAAATAATCTTATAATAATTTTAAAAAATTGAAAGTGAAAATATTTCCACGTTGGTTAAGAAACCATAATTCAAGGACATCTAAACTGTTAAAATCACCTCATGATTGCACTTAGTCTGGACCGCACCAACTCTTAACATGGCTAGATTTTTAGGTATCTCCTCTAAACTAAACACACTTTAAAGAAATTGAACTTAGATCGCCTAACAAACCAAACCTACACCTTAATAAATTAAACTAAATAAAATTAATAAAATTAAAAATCTTTTACTTAATATAAAATTTTAATTAAAATTTATACAAAATTTATAAAACTAAAAAAAATTACTTTATTTTCAATTTTTTTTATAAATACTTTTTTTTCTCACTTTAATCGTTACTTTGTATCACTTTGATGTCTTCTCAAAAGACAAAATCCTTTATAATTTCCTCTTTTGGAAGAATCTCTCACATTTTGCCCACATCGACATGTACTTAAAAGACAAGGGAAATGTGGACGAATCTCTCACTTTAATGGCTACTTTATGCCTATTTCAACATCTTTTTTTATGTTTCGGGTGTCTATTCTTTTGCCAACGCCACATACTCTTTCAGTGATATTTATACATTCAAAACGTAACATCTTTCATTTTCATTATTTGAACCACGTTAATCTTCTATATATCTATGATTTGAATATCTGTTGGCACAATTAAAGAGGTAATAAGATAATGATATGATATGTTAATTTTTTTTAAAGGTAACAAAATCGATAATTTAGTGGTTAATATGTAATGAGGATAGTTATCACTGGTTATTATTTATAAATGTGATTTAACTTATTATTGTTGTTCAATAAAAATTATTTTCCCTTAAATGATTTATTGACAATTTGTAAGGGGGCAAACTTCTATTCCTATTAGGTTTCTTCAGGTTTTGGATCATTACCCTATTTCCTTATGTTTGAGAAAAATGAATTCTTAGCCAATCATATGCAGTTTTAGGTTTTACTCCAAGACCAAAAAATAGTTTTAGCCTATATAGTATTTGTGAGAAAGCCAATATCCCTTCCGATCATCACTAAGGCTACCTCCAGTGGTGTCATGTGCCTTTTAATAGCTTCTAACCTTAATCCCATACATAAACTCAGATGCTACCCTTGGTTGTAATTTAACCTCTTCCTAAGATGGTTATCAAAGTTGGAATTATGAAAGAAGGAATTGTTTCAAACTATATATTTATTGTTTTAGTCATTTTAAGAAAATAATTTAAAGTTATAATACATTTTTTCCTTGTATTACAACTGGGGGTAGTAATAATAATAATAATAATCTATTTTTAAGGTCACGACCAAGCCACACCAAATTGGTGTATGAGACCCCCTTGTTTGTGGGACAAGGGACCCCCCTCCGCCTAGCGATTTGACTGGTAAAGTCTACGGAGGTATGCATACCCTACCCCCCTCTGGGTTTGAACTTGTGACCTATTAAGAGGAAACACATGTTCTTAACCATTAGGCTCACTCGGGCTGTATTTGGTCTTATGTGTGGGATTAAAGCTAGATGTTATTTGAGATTACATGACCCCACTAGATGTAGCCTCATTGATGATTACAAGGGATATTGACTTTCTTGTGATAACTATCTTGGCTGGAACCGTCTTTTGGTCCCAAAGTGAGACCTAAAATTGCTTCCGATTGGCTAAGAACTCTTCTTCCTTGGATGCAAGGAGACATGTTAACAACCCAATACCCAAAAGGCATCTTGTAGGAGCAAAAGTCTACCCCCTTATAAACCACAAGGGGTTATTTAAGGTGGTGGTGTTTTTCTTGAATACTAGTGATGAGTCAACCCAAATTCACAAATATCAACGAATGATCATTGTCCTTCCTACTCCTTGACAAATTATAATAAGTTTTTTTAAACAATAACTCGGTAAATTATATTAATAAAAACTATAGATGACGCTGCAACGAAATTACATCATAGTATTGTTCCACACGTTTTCAAACATTGACTAAATAATCCAAAAAATGGCCTACTGCAATCTTAAAACAGAGTTTGACGTTATCCTTAAACAAAACTACCCAATACTTTTTAACACTGTATATTCTATAGTCTATGCCTACAATTCTTATAACCTTGAGAAACATAATAACTAGCAAAAGGGATAACGACTAGGTGCTTCTTCGAAACTTGTACTAAGAGACCCAGGGTCCTACTTCACAACTTCCATTTCTTCATCAAGCTGGTGCATTGTTTCATCTTCCTTTGGCTCCCCCTGAGAAGAGTTGATGAGAGTCTTTGGTTTGAGGCCATGGATTGATCTCCCGTGCTAAAATTGAGTGCCAAATTTCTCAAAACATTATGTTATGCTTCCAAATTTGCCAACTACTACTTCAATTCCATTATAAACCCTATGATTTATGCTATCTGAGATGTGACCTATCATTCTATCTCATGGTGTTTTGATGTGACAGTAAAAATTGAAGATCTATTGCAATGGATATGCTCTTCATGGCTTACGAGGACTCTACCATTTTCCTAGACTTCTCTAAAATCCATCAGGCACCCACTCTGACCTTTATCTCTGGTTGTTGCAAGATGCACCATGTTGCTAATAGTCCAACTCCCATACCACACTTCCTATTTTTTGAATGAGCCCAAATGCTTGTTTTCAAGCGCTCAAAATGCTTCCCTATAAGCAAATTAAAAGATTGGAGATTTCCAAAATGAAAATCCAGGGAGAATTCTTGTGCTCTGGTGCTAAAACAAACGAAAGCCGAGACCACCAGTGTCCTTGTGTATGAATATAGCTCCAAGGGGGAGGCTCCCTTGAAAACTTACAACAAGCCAACACAAAACCAAACATCAACGAGGAGAAATCAACATGGTTTCTTACTAGATGTTTTTAGAACAAGAGACTCGACTTTCCCTTGGCACATCCTCAGCAACAAGACCATTATCCCACCGCGAACAAGAGTAAAACAAACACCTTGAACACAATTGTGCGCATTCATGTCTTGATTTATGCAAATGAGGGACTTACATTCCTTCTCATAATTGTTTTGTACTTTTGATGTGGTGACCTAGGTTGCAAACCATGCGATGGATTAATAGCTCAATACATGTCCTAGTACCCATAGTTAATTAGGGGATGATTTGTTGATTAAGGGTCCCATTAACCATAAGCTCCTCCTTTTTTAGAGTTGATCCATAATTTTCCCACCAATCCGCGTCACAATTATTCTCCCACAAAATGTGATAGTATTTGATTTTGTTGAAAGTGCTCCCCTCTTATTGGCTTTGTACAATTATTGAAGCTAAAGGACTGTCTATTGACAATGGCTATAAACCACCATATGATTTATGATTGTCTTGGAATCCGCTATCACAATCAACAACCAATCACCAATATCTTTAGCTATTTTCAGTGCTATTTTCTAATGGATTGTTGAGTTTTCAGTGGTCAGACCAACAGACATTGAAGGGTTAAGTATAAAACAGAGGGTCAGTTTTGGGCAGAGACTTTGATTTCCCTTAATATCATCATGGCAATGGGACAAGAAAATTTAGAACCTGTGGAAACAAATGATATAGGGCAAGTGAAAATTGCCTCATCAACCAAAACTGGGAAGTGGGTTTGGGTTAATGCTAAACAATATCGGGGCATTTTAAAACGGAGACTATCTCATCTAAAATGGGATCATACAAGGAAAAAAAGGTCTCAAAGGGAAAGTACTCGGGTCCTTCTCAATAAACAACATTCAAACAAGTCCTTTTTGCAAGCATGTGGCAACAAGCTCAAAGGAAAAGAAAAATTCATTGATGATTATGCCTTATATAGTCCCACATCCACACCTCTCACTTGGTCATCTGATCTTTACGTGAAAGAACTGTTAAAGGTAAAAGAGAGGTTGGAAGTAGTAGAAGCTAAAGAGCTGGAAAGAGATTGTACAATCCATATAATAACAGCTGAAAACTAGGCTTTAGCAGAAAGTAACAAAGTTTTGAAGGAGCAAGTGTCATTGCTACAGGAAGCTCTCTGAATAGGGAAAACAGAAGTGAAAAACATGAAGAAATTTGCAGTGGAGAATACAGAGGTGATGAATGTGAAACCATTTCAGGACAAGGGGAAAGTAGTTGCCCAAATAGACAACAATGAAGAGACATCAAGAGAAGAGAGGAAAGGAGATTCCACAAAACTCTCCAAAACCTGGGTTCGGGTTATTAGCAATTCTGCTAAGAGGAAAGGATAAACAAACATTTAGGTTGACAACATGCAAGATAGAGAGAGCAAGGAAAGACAGGATAGGGCAACAAACATAATTATTAAGGGTGTGAAAGATTATGGGAAAAATGAATGTACTCTTGACCTTGCAAGAGACTTCTTGAAAGACAAGCTCCAATGGAAAGGACAAATATGTCAAGCATGGAGAGTAGGTAAGCCTAACGGTGAGAGAGCCAGGCCCATAAAAGTCATCATGCCCAACTTGCATGATAAATACATCATTCTAAGCAGGAAGCAGTTCTTGAGGGGTTCTCGGTTTTTTCTAGAAGAAGACTTAACTGTAAGACAACAAGAGGAAAGGAGGGACGAAATGACAAAAGTTAAAGAAGCAAGAGATGAGGGAAAAATAGCATGGATTTATAAAGGTAAAGACGTGATAGCGCAGTTTGGACCTCCTTCCAAAACAAGGCAGCAAAACGATAACAAAGAAGAGGCAGCAAAATCTTCAGCAAGAAATGAGGAAGCAAGGTCAGTATGGGTAAGCAGGGACAAAGACTCAACTGTGAGTCTTGCAAGTCAAAACAAATAGCAACCAAGTCGTACCCAGGTTTCCTTAAGATTAGTTTGTTGGAACTGTAGGGGTTACCCATGGAGACGAGGACTTGGGTTAGGGCCTATTGCGGAAGATAGAGACATAATTTGCCTTATAGAAACACATGAGCATGAAGGGTGCAAGACACCTTTGTTTGAAGGGTGTTGGAAGATAACAGTGTGGAACAAGGCAATAGGGTATGGCAAAGGGCATGGGGGTATCATGGTATTAGTAAGAGAAAAATAATGTCATTTCATTCAGCTAGAAAAAGAAGACCGAAATAAGCAATTTGTCTGGCTTAAAATATCAGAAAATGGAAATCACATCATAATGGCAGCATGCTATTTTGCGCCGCAAGTTTCAAAAATCTACAAAAGTAGAGGGCTCGACCACAAAGATAACTTTGCAGCCCTAAAAACATATATTGCAATATATTCTCAGCTAGGTGAAGTCCTTATAGTGGGGGATTTCAATGCTAGAACTGCAGGTGAACAAGCTAGCATTCTTTGTTGCAAAGAAGACGGTGACCCTATCTGGCTTGCAGAAGAGAGTAATCATCAGTGGGAACGAATTTCAGAGGATAAAGGTTGCAATCTCTTTGGAGAACACCTACTTACGCTATGTGGGGCTTTCGATTTAGTCATTTGTAATGGTTTGACTAGATGGGAAAAGTCCGGTAATTTCACTTGCAATACTTACAATGGAGCAAGTGTAGTAGATTATGCAATTTGCTCACATAGTTTGTGTGGGAAAATGGAGGAAGTGCTGATTGGAGATCAAATTTGGG
>JASDQU010099849.1:523137-545537 GCA_032191745.1 Picea mariana
GGGGGGGCGCTCCTCCGCAGCCTTGGTCCGAACTGATCATCTCCCCATGTGTACCGGTCCAAATGGTACCTGTCCGTCGGGCATGATCCTGCACATCAAAAACTACGCCCTCCTGGGCTCATTAGTCACAGGGATCATAGCAATGTCAATCACATTTCATCATTAATATTATCAAACATATGCATAAAAACCCTGATACATCGATCAATAGCTCAAAGATATTACAAAAACCTACAATACAAGATTGAAGAAAAGGACAAGACGTCCTATTGGGTTAGTATCCACAAGGAAAGGAAAGTCTCAGGAAGGTTTCATCCAAGCCATGTAAATGAGGTGATGTGGCTAGGGGATGTCCAGACATGTGGGTAGAGTGAGAGCCAAGGATGCATAATGTTATCTGTGGGTGCCTTTGTAGAAGGCGAGTTGTACTCGTCATGGATGCAATTTTTCCAAGCCCGTTCTTGCCTTTATTCTTTTCTTTTTCTTTTTTATTCAAGGGCTAACCAGAGGACACTGCCTTGGCATGGTGACCAGAGCTGACAGTGTTACCCATAAGTACTTTCACAGAGATGAGAAGGCTGGCTCGTGATGAGACCCCCTTTCCCTTGGCCATGCAACCAAAGGTCACTGCCCTAGCGTGGTAACCGGATGGTGGCAATGTCATACTGTTAGGTACCCATGAACATAATAGGCTGGCTCGTGATGAGACCCCCTATCCTCTTGACTAGGTCTTGTTTGTTATTTTTCCGGGTCCCTCTTGTTTCTTGCTGAGAGGCTTTTTATTGCCTTCTCGGGGATCCTTGGGCGAAGCATCTCGAGGTTTTATTTCTGGGCTTTTATCTTTTACCAGCTGCTTTTACCTTCCGGGCCTTTAGCGCCTTCTTCCCATGAGATAAGGTGCAACCCTACAAACAGGTCAATCCAATGCCCGGACAAGGGGAATGGGATAAATGAGCGGGAGATAAGATGAAAAAAGTGGTGGTATGATGGGAGCGGACGATGGCTCTTCAGAAATCCCCCCGGTGGCAAACCAAAACCTATGGGTACAGGCTTGCTAGGACACCTTGTCAATCTCCCCAAACATGGTCAAGTGGGCTAATGTAAGATCCAAGCAGTTGTCAGAGATAAAAGGAATCAGATGCATATATTTAAAGGTTTTAATGATCAAAAGTGTCACATACCATGATACCTGGACCAATTACCTCATGGAGCAAGAGCCTCCTCCGATACAAGACCAAGCCGAGGGTGATGGATTCTGCTGCTGCTGACAAGACGAGTCTAATGAAAGAAGAAAAGGGTGGGCCCTCCAGGGCCATGCTCAGGTCAATCCTTCTCTCGGTACTCCATGTCTAGGACATGTGGGCCTCGAGACACGATGTCCTAGTTATCCCTAAAAATTGGGGATAACATCTGGCTCCAACTCGGGGACATGTGCTCACCGTAGAGCGCATGAGTACCTCAACATCTCTGGCATAACCTGCAGACCTGCTCAAACTCGATAGGGGCATCAGTAAAAAAAATGGGGTGGTAATGCCACCCCAACATACATACATACATACATACATACATATATATATACTGAAATAAAATAATCAATAATGCAAATGTGGAAGCAAACTAACATGAAATGCAAATGGTATAATACACGAAAAATGCCTACTTACCTGTGAAATCAGGTCCCCCCACTTTGGTGGGGTTTGAGGAGGTGCCTGCTAATGGGTAATGGGCACCTTCTTCCCTCTAGAGTGGATAGATAATATGAGTTGTTAACTGATTCCATTCCAACTTTGAAGGGTCCGATCCATGACTAAGTGCTTCCTTTTACATTAGTTGGCTCTCCTTTCTGGGTATCCCACATCCATACCATGTCTCCCTCCTTGTACTTTCTAACTTTGTATTTGGTCGTTCCTTGGATAACCCTGGTGTATTGCGTCGAGGGAGGGGGGTGGGCTTCTGCTGTAAAAACCTCTTGTTGAGACGGGTGTATTCGTACGTCATCTTCATGTTTCTTTAATATCTTCACTGTCCCAATTTCTTTGTTCTTGAATTCATCTAGGAGTTGTTGGTATTCTTCTCTCTTGGGCCATTCGATCTGATCAAAGTCGTCCTCCGTTGCAAAGGGCATGTCTTCTGAGAATACTTTTGAAGAGTTTGTATCATCTCGTTTTGTGCTTTGTCATTATTGACGAGGTGAATAATATCTTGCACATGGTTCCCAGTTATTGGCACATTGAGTAGATGACCTACCGTTCCATTTTTCAAAGGCAATTGCAAGAATGTGAGGTCCATCTCAAGGGCGCCACCTAACATTGCACCAAACTTCCTAGATAACAACATTCCCCACACATCTGGGACATCAACCACCACAATGTCAACGTGGACCATCTTTTCAGGGTACTCCTTCAGGCGAACTTCAACATTCTCAACCACCCCATGTGTGGGCATGGCTTTAGATTCGAAACCACATACATTCCTATAAGGCCATGTGACCTTCAAACCCACTTGTCGCATGACTTTGAGTGACATCATGTTGGCACCAACGCCTGTATCTAACATGCAATTGTTGAGGTTCTTGCCGTTCATTGTCAACGTCATGAAGAAATGAGGGTTTTCACCATATTGGACCCTGAAGTGATCAACTTGCAACATAATAGGGGGGTCCATAGGCTCATCTGATCCTGAAAAGAAAGTGTCAAATTGTTCCTTGATGGATGGGATCTTGATTGCTTCCCTTAGGGGGACGTTTACATGCATCTTTAATAATGCCCCTTCGAAGTCAAAGTTCAGGTCAACCTTGCCAGCCTTAGATGTCTTGGGAAGAAGCATCTCCAAGGGTGGGGGCTTTGCCTGATTAGTTGCTGGTTGTTTCAAATTCTTTCTTCTGTATACCTTAAATTCTTGTCTCTTTAGCTTTTCTTGTGATTCTTGATCCAGGTTGTTTATCACCGCCATCCTTGCTGATCTAGTTGCTTCTTTCACGGCTTCTTGATGTTCTGCATCTGTGATATTTATCTGAGGGAACTCTATGAAACAATCCATGTTGTTGACTTGTTGATGGCCACTATTGTAGGGGCACTCATGTTCCCAATGTGCTTCGCTGCATTCCAGGCACCAAGGATTTTCATCAACAACGTTTGCAGGGGCCAAAGTGTTTGGAACTTCATGCTCATTCTTTGGTTTATAAAATTGACCCCCTTTCTGGAATTGCCCTTTGTACGGGACCCAGGGTGCTTGGGTCTGAGATCTTTCCAACTTGACGATCTTGCTTATCATTTCCTCTTTATTCTTTATGACACCATTCATAGAAGCTTGTAGTTTGGCGATACTGGTACATAGATCTGAAGTAGGCTCAGCATTGTGAACTATCTTTGGTTTAGTGTCTATTCTCCCCCTCGGGTTAGCAAAAGGCTCAATCTTGGATGAAAGGAGGTTTCCCTCTATTTTAGTAGTGAGCTCTTGGGCTTCTTGAATGGACTAGGGGTTTTTGTCTCTAAGAAGATACCCTAGTTGACCATTGAAAGATCTGGTGTAAACATGGACGAGGTAATCATCTTTCGGATGATGGCTTGCGGGAATTCTTTGCAGTAAAGTCTCGAATCTGGCGTGGAACTCCCGAATAGACTCATTTTCATATTTGGCAAGGTTATTTAGTCGTGTGAGAAGCATATTAGTGTTTTCTTTGACACTCCATCTTCTGAGAAAGGTCTCTTCAAGTCTGTCCATAGTTTTGATGCTTCCATCGGGAAGGCTTAGGTACCAATGCCTTGAGTCATCATAAAGACTAGCGGAGAACAACTTCATGACTAGATCTTCAGCGTCATCACTAATGGGGTGAAGTTGAAAGAATGCCCAAAAGTTGCTCATATGCTCTTCGACACTGATTGCATCAGTACTGGTAAATCTAGGCAACCACTTCTCATACTTGGGTGGCATTTGTCTAGGGTAGCCAGGTATGGTTGACATGTCTAACGGCTTGAAAAGAGTAGATGACCATTGTCTTTGATTGTTGGCTGGGTTCGTTGTAGCGGTCTGAGAGCTAGACATGATTCTTAAAGGAAGGCTCTTCCCGAAAAGTGATTTGACAACATGAGAGTTCAAGGGAGCCTTCCTTCTAAAAGACAAAGGAGGATTATTGAATCTCCTTTTAGTCTGTGGAGTCGCCAGATAGTTTGCTTGAAACTACCAAAGAAAAGGGGAAAAACACCCTAGTGGAGCTGCTAGGTAAGCTTGTAAGAAAAGGTCAGTGAGGCAAGGCTTACCAAAAGGATTTGTCGTTTGAGGAGAATTGACTCAGTGTTCCCCGACAACGACGCCAAAATGTTATCGCGCTGTTTGTAGCTAGGTCAAATGGCTATAAGATAGAAGGCCGAATTGGCGTAACAGGAACCTATCCCACCCAATGTCACCACGATGGGGAGGTTCTTTCTCTTTAGGGAGGTTAGGCCCAGGGGAGACGTCCCCGGTAACCTGGAGTTTTGAAGAGACAAAAGTTTAAAAGTCAAAAGTAAAGTTCCCCCTTCACAGGTCACCACCAAAACAGATAGTCCCGGCTAAACAACCAATAATGAATTGAAGGCCCAAAGAAGAACACTTGCCCAAAACAAAACAATAGCAACCCAATATATGCAAGCTATAATTCAATGGGTTAGTACTTCATGTGACTATCTGATATCAATATATAAACAATCAGAACAATAAATATTGACGAAGTCAATGTTTGTTAATACATCAATGAAATAATATCACTCCACCAATAAATATCAAGATGATGTAGCAATCAATGTATCCAATCAATCCCTCACTCAATAAATGCTTTAAACACAATTTAATTGCCCTTAAACAAGACGTTGCTGCTTAAAGATGAAATATTCTAGGTGTGATGTCAACAACTTAGGGTTAGCAGTTAGTTAGGGTTTCAATTAGAAAAGAGTTTGAGAGTTTGTTTGATCAATTTCACTTCAACGGTGGAGGTCTAAGATCAGTGCCTTTGGGCTTACGGAGTCAATTTAATAGAGGACGCAAGGGTTGAAGGAGGATGGCAAAGGACTAGAGGGAAGAGTTCTGAAGTGCTGCTATGGCATGGCTTCAGAGTCAAAACCCTAGGGGAGAGAGGCTCACTCCGGTGTTGCTAAAGCAAGGCCTCGTGCTCTCTCTTCCTTCCTTCCTTAGGTTAACTTGGCAAAAACGGCTAGCATGAAAGATAAATCAAGACAAGAGATTGTGGTGAGGGAGAGTGTTGCTACAACAAGGCCCTATCACCAAACCCTGGAAGCAGGACGACCCTAGGTGTAGATAACCTAGGCCTGGGACGTCTCCTCCTTCTTGACTTCTAAAAGTACGGCCAGCTCAGGGAGAAGAAGCAATAAGAGTGTAGCTATGGCTAGGCTCTTTCTTCCTTCTTCAATGGCTGAAAATTTCTCTTTCAGGGGAGATGAGACAACGGCCTACTTGTGTGTTTGTCCCCTAGGGTTTTGAATCAACAATATTTATAAATAGATGCAAGAATATAAGACTACAACCATTCAATCAAGAAGTTTTGCAGAAAAAAACACTTACATATCACCATGAATAGCATGCAAACCCTAGTTGTAAACCTTCCTTCAAGAGAAATGCCAAAAATGCCAAGAAATGCCTTCCTTCAACAAATGTGCCTCACTAAACTAGCAAAAATACCCAAATAGGGCACTAAAATCAGACCTCACTAATGAGTGAGTGATGGGTTATGTCAAAATGAGGCTAAAACTCCTCAATATATACTGTATCAATGACCTTAATTAAATTTTAGGTCATAAAAAAGGCCGACAAGGCCATAATACTGGTTTTTACAATAAGTTGTCAAATTAAAACCCTAACTGAGCTAATAAAAAGGTAAAAGCCCCTTCAAGGGAGGCGCTAGCCCCTTTTAGGGCATATGAGACGTCTAGGAGCAAAACGTTAGCCCCCAGGGGCCTCTCCAACATGCCACACATGCCACTGCTGCCCAGTCTGCCTCCATGAATGTCCATGAAGCTGGATGACGTCATGGTGAGGCTGGGGGCGTTCTGAGCCTTCCAAGGCCAACGTTCCACTGAGAAGGGGTCACTCCCCCTAGGCCGGGCTCCGCCAAAGTGCCTCTGATGGAACGTCCTCTTCTTCTTTGGTGCAAGGCCTTAATCAGCTACTGTCCTGTCTCTGCCCCTTGATGGGGTCTCAACATCCACTTGGTGGGCTCTTTAGCCCCATGGAGGTCCGAACTGATCATCTCCCCATGTGTATCGGTCCAAATGGTACCTGTCCGTCGGGCATGATCCTGCACATCAAAAACTACGCCCTCCATGGGCTCATTAGTCACAGGGATCATAGCAATGTCAATCACATTTCATCATTAATATTATCAAACATATGCATAAAAACCCTGATACATCGGTCAATAGCTCAAAATATTACAAAAACCTACAATACAAGATTGAAGAAAAGGACAAGACGTCCTATTGGACTAGTATCCACAAGGAAAGGAAGGTCTCAGGAAGGTTTCATCCAAGCCATGTAAATGAGGTGATGTGGCTAGGGGATGTCCAGACATGTGGGTAGAGTGAGAGCTAGGGATGCATAATGTTATCTGTGGGTGCCTTTGTAGAAGGCGAGCTGTACTCGTCATGGATGCAATTTTTCCAAGCCCGTTCTTGCCTTTATTCTTTTCTTTATTTGTTTTTTTTTTTCTTTTTCTTTTTTATTCAAGGGCTAACCATAGGACACTGCCTTGGCATGGTGACCAGAGCTGACAGTGTTACCCACAAGTACTTTCACAGAGATGAGAAGGCTGGCTCGTGATGAGACCCCCTTTCCCTTGGCCATGCAACCAAAGGTCACTGCCCTGGCGTGGTAACCAGATGGTGATAATGTCATACTGTTAGGTACCCATGAACATAATAGGCTGGCTCGTGATGAGACCCCCTATCCTCTTGACTAGGTCTTGTTGTTATTTTTCCGGGTCCCTCTTATTTCTTGCTGAGAGGCTTTTTATTGCCTTCTCGGGGATCCCTGGGCGAAGCATCTCGAGGTTTTATTTCTGGGCTTTTATCTTTTATCAACTGCTTTTACCTTCTGGGCCTTTAGCCCCTTCTTCCTACGAGATAAGGTGCAACCCTACAAACAAGTCAATCCAATGCTCAGACAAGGGGAATGGGATAAATGAGTGGGAGATAAGATGAAAAAAGTGGTGGTATGATGGGAGCGGACGATGGCTCTTCAGAAATCCCCCCGGTGGCAAACCAAAACCTATGGGTACAGGTTTGCTAGGGCACCTTGTCAATCTCCCCAAACATGATCAAGTGGGCTAATGTAAGATCCAAGCAGTTGTCAGAGATAAAAGGAATCAGATGCATATATTTAAAGGTTTTAATGATCAAAAGTGACACATACCATGATACCTGGACCAATTACCTCATGGAGCAAGAGCCTCCTCCGATACAAGACCAAGCCGAGGGTGATGGATGCTGCTGCTGCTGACAAGATGAGTCTGATGAAAGAAGAAAAGGATGGGCCCTCCAGGGCCATGCTCAGGTCAATCCTGCTCTCGGTACTCCATGTCTAGGACCTGTCGGCCTCGAGACATGATCTCCTAGTTATAACTAAAAATTGGGGATAACATGGGTCAATGGGACTAAAAGGTATATATCCAATATAAGCACAAAGTGGGAGTGCAAAAACATCTCCTATGTCAAAGCCATCAAAATTAGATAAAGATAAGGATTTAAGTATCTAGCTAACTAACTAAAGAGACTATAAGAGAAGGCACAAATGTACAAGTACAAGGGAAATTCTAAAAGCTGAGACTAGGTACAGTACAAAAGAAAGGATGTCAAGGCACATTGGAATTACGTGTGGAGGCCGAGTGAGGGGACCAAGAGGCAGGCTCCTCATCAGAGTCATCAATCACTGTGAAAGGGGCGATGCATTGGCAAATGATGTGCTCAGGGGAGTGACCGACTCTGAGGGGCCTTGGCTGCATGATCTCGGGGGGACATAAGAATGATGAAGCCCAACTTTCTTAACATCGAAGGCCGCAGGGAAGAAACTTTGGATGGAACTCTGGCTGCTTGATTGAACTTGGAGAGTGTGCTTTGAATTGGGGGAGCCCAACTCTGGGATCTCCTAGTGCTGATCCATCTGTTGGTGCTGAGGGGCCTTGGTTGCATGATCCTAGGGGGACATAAGAGTGATGAAGCCCAACTTTCCTAACATCCAAGGCCATGGGGAAGAATCTTTGGATAACAATGGCTACTCGATCAAACCTGGAAAGTAGTGCTCTGAATGGGTGGAGCCCAACTATGGGATCTCCTAGCATTGATCCATCTGCTGGACTGGTGGCGACCACCCTGGGGCCTTGAGTTATAAATTTCTTAGCTCATTTTGTTCTTTTTTTTTAACCAAAACTTAACTTAGTATATATTAATAAGGGTTATGCCGAAGCAAATAGCAAGCAAAAGTATTACAAAAAGAGGCTCCCAGCCTGTCAAAGTTTCTAGAGCTAAAACAGTAGGAAAAATAAGTCTTCTTGGACTATTACTATGCTCATCAGAGCTGATTACATCCTTATAGAAACTACCTAAACACCAAATAACCTTGTAAAACATACATTAATTTGAAGAAACAGAGTCTGAAATTTCTAGAGGTAGGAGGATAGCCTTCTTCTGTCTCCATAGGGGCAATGCCTCTGTCGTTGGTGCCTGTGTCACTGTTGGCTCCTTCTTCTCGAGGAAGCATTCCGCCATGAACATAAGAAGCAGAAACCATAGGCTGGATATTGAGCTGGGCCTTTATCTACTGAATTTCAATTTCCATGCCATCCATTCTCTTGTTGAGAGCAGTCAAAGCCACCTCTGTTTTCTGATTTTTGGAAATAGTCAGGTTGGCTAGGGCCTGCTCAAAGTCTCTAAATTTGCTAGAGAGATGATGTAGAGCTGAGCTGTTGGACTGAGCAATTTCCTCATGTCGCCTAAGTGCTTGCTTAAAATCATTCCAAGATGGCTCCATGGCTGGAGACTGCAGAAACACAGATTGAAAAACCCTGTTTTTCGTAATGCCCAGGTTGCAGGCCCAAATAACGGTCAAACAACAACCATGATAGAGAGTATTCAGATTGGAATGACTAGGAAACTTACCAGCGCCCGAGCTTGAAAGGGATAAAATCACAGGAGCCCTAGTGTCTACCGCGTCGACAAACCAAAGAAAGCTTAGAGTTCGCTTCAAGGCCAGCTGACCAGATCTAACAACATAGAAGCCGACAAGCAGAATCTCCTTGTTGTCGAGCATGATCCTCCCCCGAATTAAATCCTCTACTGCATCTAGAACAACGCTACCATGAAAACTCTCCACAGACGGAATGGCCATTGCAGAACCCATCGAGCCCTCTACAAATCTTGATCACCACACTTTTGAAAGAAAGTTCAGACGGGAGAATTTAATCCCCAAATGTGCGAGGAGGGAAGCGTAATGCTCGAGAGCCACCACTTGCCAGTTCATGGGTGCGAAAAATGAAAGGGGAGGGGACATCAAGGTAGAACATGAGACCCCCTAACCCCATTCACCACCATTTCACCTTTTGACAACCTGACACCTTCCTTGGCTTGGTGATTAGCAAGAGAGTTTAAGTGTTGTTTGACGTGGAAGAGTTTGAACTCATCAAATCTTTTACTCAGATTGATAATACGATTTATTATTCCATTGAATAAATTGCTTCCAGATTGGGTTCTGTTGGTGACCTTTCTAATCATCATCATTGAATCGCCAAAAACTACTAGTTTGGTGATATTTCTTTCCTTGGCGATACTTAGTCCCTAGAGAAGAGCATAGGCTTCAACAATATTGCTAGATGCGGCTCCCAATCCCCAAGAATAGTGAGTGACAATGTTTCCTCTGGGATCAAGAAGGCTTCCACCTGCACCTGCCACCCCAGGATTGTTCCTAGAAGCTCCATCACAAAACAAAGAATGAGCCCCCAAATGCTTCAACTACTCTGAGAATTCTTCCTTTGTTTTCCTTATTGCCCACTCAGGGATGGAAGTCTTGTTCCCCAAGGAGGGGAGAGGGGTGGCAACATGGAAAAACAAATTTGTCCAATGTATTTCATAATTTTCTAGGCTCGGGTCTTGCTTGAGAGAGAAGATGCATACACTCAACACAAAGGGAAATTGATTTTATCGTTGCTTGCTTGGGAGGTGTAGCTTCATCCTGAAAAATTCTCTTATTCCGAGCCAACCAAATTGCCCAACACAAATATTTTGGGAAGACCAGCCACAGTCATTTAAATTCAGATTTTGATAGAAGCTACCTCTATAATTTTTATTCCAATTGATGAAGAAATCAATTACTCTACTTGGCCAAATCATAAAATGAAAGAGATCCTCTAAAGCAAGACTCCAGGTCTCTTTAGAGAAACTACATTGGACGAATAAATGCTGTAAGGATTCCTCATGCTGCCGACACGAGGACCAAGAATGCCCCTCTTCCTTAAATTTTCAGCAGTAAGAATTTTACTGTGAGCCAAGAGCCAAATAAAGGAGTTTATCTTGGGCATACCATTTGGGTGCCACACTAATTTTCACAATTTAGAGCAGGGGAAGGCAGATCGATTTTCTTGGAGGAGCTTGAAGCCTTTACAAACAGAGTACAGGGCGTCTCCCCAACCCCCAACATCTTTATCAATCAAGCGGCGAGGAGCCTGGCCATGAAGAACATTCATGAGAGTCGAGATGAGAGGGGACATATGAGGAGAGAGGAACTCCAGATTCCATCTAGACTAGCAGCCAAAAACTTCATCCCAATTGGCAATATCAAATAGCCTAGTGAACCCATTAAGATGCATCAACTTGCATAGAGGGGTAAGGTCAGCGTGTTGGGAGAGGCACGCTTGATTCAAAATGGCATCATCGCATATTTTGATGTGTTTTCCATTTTCAGGGACCCAATTGAGATTCCTGCGTATGATGGGTAGAGACTAGAGCATAAGGTTGAAAATTGAGGAGCCTTTATCAGATCTAGGGGGACATTCTATGCAACGAAAAATGGGAGCCCCAAAAATATTTTTTACAAATAACCTTCTTCCACCAAAGTGGCTTGCCAGTGACGAGGCTCCAAACCAGCTTCGCCCCCATAGAAATATTCATAAACTCTGGATCCTGGGTTCCCAAACCGCCTCGTATCACAAGATTTGTCACTTGCTGCCAGTTGACTAGATGGAACTTTTTCCCATTGTGTTTACCCCCTTGCCAAAGGAATTGTTTTATTTTTGCTGAGATTTGATTGATGATGCCTTTAGGAACTAGAAGCGCAGAAAACTGATATAGGGCAAGTGTAGATAAGACAGCCTTGACGAGAACAATCCGAACTACGAGATTAAGTCAATGAGATCCCTGATGAGTAAATTTAGCATTGATTTTCCCCAATATATGCATCCAATCAAGAGAAGTTGAGCATTTTAAAGAGATTGGGATGCCCAGATATTTGAAGGAGGACTAGTTACCAGCATTGGGAAAATCGAAAATACAGGAAATAGCATGTAAAACCCGGGCTTGGGTGTTCCATCCCAAGATTTGGCACTTTCGGTGATTCACCTCTCCCCCCTGAAGTGTCTAGAAAAGTGTCGAGTACTTGCTTGAATCGTAGAGCAATAATCCGAGAGGCACCCCCCGGGAGCAAGGTATCATCAACAAATTGGGAGTGATTCAGGATTTTGACTCTGCGAACAATTTGAATGCCAGGAAGGTTGACAAAAATCCTTTCTGCCTCCAGTTTTTGACTATAAGGGATTCCTCCAAGATGATATAGAGCAACGATGAAAGAGGGCAACCCTGTCGTAAACCTGGAGTGATTTGAAAGAAGCAAGTCGAGAGGCACCCCCCAAGAACAAGGTATCATCAACAAAATGGGAGTGCTTTAGGATTTTGACTCCGTGAACAATTTGAATGCCAGGAAGGTTGCCAAAAATCCTTTCTGCCTCCAGTTTTTGACTAAGGGATTCCACCAAGATGATATAGATCAATGACGAAAGAGGGCAACCCTGTCGCAGACCCAAACTGCTTTGAAAGAAGCAAGCCAGGCAATCATTTACAAGGGGGGCAATCCAAGGCCCTCCAATACAAGATTCGACCCACTTGATGAAATCCATGCTGAAGCCAAATTTTTTGAGCACTTGAAAAAGGAAAGAGTGACGAACATGATCAAAAGCGTTAGCCATATCAAGTTTTATTACCATACCTTTTGCCTTGGATGAGAAGCTTGAATGGATGGCCTCTTGAACATGCACAATATTATCTGTTATCTATCTTTCCTTCATGAAATCCCCTTGATTAGGAGAAATGATTTTGAGGAGGAGATTTTTGAGATGACTTGGAGATGATTTTTGTAAGGATCTTGTAGGAGGTATTGCATAGCGAGATGGGTCTGAATTTGGAGAAGGATGAAGGGTTGGATTCTTTAGGAACCAAGGCTAAAAATGAAGAGTTAGTATTTCTCCCTATCCTGAAGGATTTATGAGTGTAATGCAACATTCTAATTAGATCATACTTTATTAAATCCCAGAAGTGTATGTAGAAGGAGATAGGGAAACCAGCAGGGCCAGGGGCTTTATCTGGTCCCAAGCTCCACACAGATGCAAAAACCACTACTTCTTTTATTGGATGATTTAGGGTCTAATTATCTGCCTCAGAAATTAGAGTAGGAAAGTGCTCAAGAAGGGAATCAACATTACCCCAAATTCAATGAGCCGAGAGCCATCTACCATACTTATCGCTGCAATATTGTTTTTAGTGAGCCACAATTTGGCTTGATTATGGAAATTTTTTGTGTTTTTGTCGTCTGACTTGAGCCATAAACTCTTAGATTTTATGCGACAATATTCTTCCTTGTTCCTTAGCTCCCGGTGAATTTGAGTTTGAAGTTGCTTCTCCTCTTGCAACATCGCATGGGAAGGATCATTGAATTCCATTTGCAGCTGGAGGGTTTTAATTTTAGCTTTGAGGGTGGATATGGTTGAAGAAGGGGTTTTGAAAGAGACTTTGGGCCAACTTTTGAGCACACGCTTAACCAGGACTAAATTTTGTTCCCAGATAAAGACATGGGTGCCTAGGATCTAGGTACTCCAAGTATTA
Source organism: Picea mariana (assembly GCA_032191745.1). Classification (NCBI taxonomy): domain Eukaryota; kingdom Viridiplantae; phylum Streptophyta; class Pinopsida; order Pinales; family Pinaceae; genus Picea; species Picea mariana. Next base: position 536,268 of record JASDQU010099849.1, read on the forward strand.
GCAACGATATGGTCGACTTCAGAGTAATTTAGTTAGAGAGGCAGAAAACGAAAGGGTAAAGGGCCATAATCAGGGATGGAGCGAAGGTGAAGAGAAATAGGCTTGTGATTCGAGGTTAAGGAGGGTAAAATGAAGGATTATAGGGAGGGAGAGGCTGCTAGGAAAGAGCTGTGAACAAGAAACCTATCTAGACGGGCCGTAATGTGTTCTAGCCCCATCCTCCTATTTGACCAAGTAAACTTGCCTTTTACTGGGACAATGTCCAGGAGATCGCAATCCAAAATTAGGGACTCAATACTATCTCTTGAGTGGTATCTCCGAAAAGACCCTCCTTTTTTTTCTCCAATACTCTTGATTTTCTTGAAGTAGCTACCCAAAATGCAGCCGTGGGGGCTCCTAGAGCTTGTAAACCTGCAATGGAATTCCAACATTTCGACTTTTCCACAGGGTTAGTCGGTATGTAGATGTTTATGGCTATAAAACGTTTCCTATCAAGATTCGTTTGAAATTTGGTATATATCCAATTGGTAGAGTGGAAAAAGGAAACTAGACAAACCTCATTTTTGTTCCAGAAAGTGCTGATGCCCCCTGAGCATCTACAACTGTGTAATCCCATTGCCTCAGAGAACCCAGTGAGGTTTTCTTGATATCTTCGGCCTTCATTTTTCGTCTCTTGGAGTAAGAAGATAGACGGTTTTTCATTTCTGATTAAATCTTGAGCAGCTAGAGATTTAGGGGTGCTGCCTAATCCCCTACAGTTCCAAGAGACAATAATCATTATTTAGGAGGATGTTGGGAGGAACTCCCCTTTTTTGTTGCATGGATTCCATTGTTCTTTGGTGGCTTTGAGGACCCTAGCATTTTAGGAATGGTATTCTGCTTTGTTTGCTTGCTCTTCCCGAACAGTTCTTGAGGCTTTTCACCCTAATTTTTGAGGGAGTTTCTCTTTTGAAATCCTATCGTCCCAATCTTCATAGATTGAGAAGTTGGTATATGAATCCCTTGCTCGATCAATTGAGAAGGCAATATTAGTATCTTCGAGATTTTCTAGTTCTTCTAGGCCCAGAATGACAAAGCCCAAATTTCCCATTTGGAGATGATCAGAATGGGCTTTCCTAGCTTCTCTCGTTTTAGGGTTAGCCATTGAAGAGTGGTAGGGCGAGCCAGAAGGGGGTTGGACTGAGGGTAGCTCCTTTGGGCTTGTTTCCACAACAACATTAGCTGACGAAGGGGAGTCTTCATTCTTCTGAAGATTTGATAGGGCATTAAAATTGTTGTTTTGGGTCATTTCGGCTGTAGAAGGGATACTTGAGGATTTAGGAGGGGCAGAAGGACCTGAATGAGGTGGCCTAGAAGAAGGACCAAGACCAGAGGACACCCCAACCCCAGAACCAAATATTCTTTGAACAACGATCTATTGATCCTCAACCCCATTTTCGGAATTTTGTGGAGGGGCCTTCTTGCAATTCTTGGCAAAATGACTGTACTCATGACATATTTTACATTTAAAAGGCAGCTGTTCGTAATCGAACTGTTGAATATGCTTGCCAATTGTCCAAAGCGATGAGCACTGCTTCCAAGATGCCTTTCTCCAAATCGACCTCCACGCAAATGTGAGCACAAGAGAAGAGATTTTCTTTCGGTTATGCTCTGTCTATGTATCAACCCAGGGAGTTCCCAATACAACACAAAGCATCATCGCTCCAACAGAGGGGAAGACGAGGAAGACAAACCCAAACGGGCAGCGCAGAAGGGACATCATTTTCTGGATTAAAATATGGGGTCCATTTATTCAAGTACATCCCCCTCGAACCCAGAAAGAAAGGACCGCTATGAAAGATCAGGATTGGTCTTCTTTGTGCTCAAAGAGAAATGTGTAAAAACCTTTTCTGCAGAAAAAATGAGAGAGAGAACCTTTTATGAGGGGAACCCAGTTTTTTTGTAACCAAATCACTACTGACTTTGGGGAGAGCCAGATTCCAGTAAATTGGCGAATGAGCCCTCTCTTAGATAAGGCCATAGCTTTTTTCTTGGCAATGGACGGAGGTAGATTATTCTTCAGCATTTCATCAAGCTACTTTACAAACTAGCAAGGCGGAGGTTTGGATTGCTTGATGGATGTAGCAACCATGGTGTGGAAAGCGCGAGCATTTGCATCAGGAGGGGGTGACGCCCCCCCGGGTCAAATCTCCCATCGAAAGCGTATCAGATCTAGGGTTAGGTAAAGGACACACGTAGCAGAGCTCTCTTCAACAAAAAAATATTTTATGTCAGCCTGATACTTGTTCTCATCTTTAGCTCATTTTGTTCTTATAGATCAAAACTTTGTAAATTTTTTTTATACTTGCAAATATTTATATATTTATTTCTAATAGATTTCCATGCTGGGGAGTCCAGGGGAAAGTACAGTGTTTATCATCTTACATAGGTTATGCTTTACAGATCATCATAATGAATGCATAGATTTATAATATTTATGATCAAATTTGTTTGCTGGACCTTAGAAATACAAATGCCTTTACATGATAAGTTCAGGTTACATGATCTGATTTCTATGTTTTGGGACTTCTGGGATAAGGTTCAATACCGTGACTTGTGACTTGTCTCTCTCTCTCTGAAGAAGATTTTGGATGTGGTTATATTGAAATGAAATGATTCCGAGTGTTTAGTCCTTTTTGGTCCAGGGCTTCTTTGCAAGGTGGTGGAGGGAGCAGAATGAGAAGAAGAAGAAAATTGTTCGGAAGCTTGTGGCTTCAGGGCAGTTTGAATTCATGTAATTTGGTTATTTTTTGCAATCTTTGAACTGAGTGAGAGTGTTTCTGTGCTAGATATACATCAAGTTCTATTTAACTATGGTGAGTTTTTTGAATGCTTGCAGACAGAGTGATTTTACTGCTTTTCTATCTCTTTATTGTTTTGTTTTTAGAAATGGTGGTTATGTGATGCACGATGAGGCTACTACCATGTATATGGACATGATAGACCAAACAACTCTGGGGCACAGATTTCTTAAGAAGGAATTTGGCATTGTACCTCGCACTGGGTGGCAGATTGATCCATTTGGGCACTCAGCTGTTCAAGCTTATCTTCTAACTGCCAAGGTCTGTTGACGTTCCTCCCTGTCTCTCATTGTGGTGATTTTTGGTTCTCTGACTCCGCAAATAGAACATATGAATAATTACATGTCATGATCCTTGTTGGAAACCATGGATTTGGAATTGTTTGCTTTCAATATATATATATATATATATATATATATAGTGGAAAATGCATCTAACATTTCATTACTGAAAAATAAAAAACATCAAAAGTTATTTATACATCATGGAGCCAAAGCATGCATACAGGGTACCCCTACCTACATAGGCGAGGAGAGCTAGCATGTCTGCCTTGGCTCCAATCTCAAAAGAATTTACATCTTTCCTGAAAATAGCAATACTTGCTGAAATCTAAACAGTCAACTCTAACATATAGGTTGTGAATTCTCTCAAGTGAAATGGATTAGTCGCCCCATCATAGGTTGCACAACATTGTCATCTCCACAAAAAGGAGATGCTTGTCAATCTGAAAGCCTCACACATGTTTCTTCCCGACTGTCGGACCATCCATTTGTGCCAAACATGACCCCTTTCCAATAAAGGGGCACAACAACGAGTGATGTATTCAGCAGCAACCCATGCCAAGAAGACTCTGGCAACTTTGCAACTCCACACAACATGCTTAACAGGAAATGGTTCCACTGAAAGATAATTTTAAGGAAATATTACCTTTTTTCATAAAATAGTGATAGGGTATAAGTTTTCCACACTGTTGTGAACCTACCTCTTGAGGTATGTAGAGATTCTGTTTTATTTTTTTCTGCTTCATTCTGGTGTGTGTATGTAGTTTCTGTCTTCCTCCAAAATGTGAGTCCAAGTAGTTCTGTGAGAAAGAGTATGTAATCAAACTCTAGGGATCATACAATGTTGGATCTTCAGCATCCCTCAAGTCTTAACGGTTGTGGAAGGATTCACTTTTTGCCTTGATATATGATCCACTCACCTATCAACATCAACTTTCTTCGGGCTTAGCTTCAAATGTCCGAGTAAAGTATTAGACTATTCACCTTTTTGAATTCCATTATTATGAAAATAATGGGAGCTTTGTTTGTCATTTAGATTCCATACATCAAACTCTTTAGAAATAAGGATGATAGGCTTGTTACCCTCTCAAGGGTAGCAACCTTTGGATACCCTTACAACGATATCATTTACCTGCCTGCATGAGCTTTCATTCATCTCTGATCAGTTCCAGACTCAGTCCTTTCTATTCTCTAATTTGAAACCAGATGCCGGATTGATTGAACCATGATGTGTTTATTTCAGATGCTCAGATACACCTTGATGGTCCAAGTCACTCCATAGATGCTCCATGTGTAATATTTGTTTAGATATGATGATATAACCCCAGGCATGAAGTTGTGGTTACTTTACGATGGTTGACTAGGATGTCATAGCATACAAAGTTTTCTCACTTGCGTCGTGTTACCATGGGAAACATATTTTTGGTTAGAAGCGTGCCTTCTTCTAAGGTGACTCATACTACTAGGTGTTTAAACTGACAGCACAATCCATATCCTAACCATATTAAGCATTTTCCATCTCCCCAAGTATCACTCATTTTCATCCACAATTAAAAAAAAAATAATCGCATCCCATCATGTATGACTACTCAAAAGTCAAAAGGAAATGTCGAAATAAAAAAAGGGCCTAAATCAAAATAAAGCCACAAAGGCTAAGAGGTGAAGAGCAAAGTCAAAGAAAGAAAATAAGGTATAACCTACTTCACTATGGTCCCCTCCCTTTCAAAGGCCTAAGAGAAAAATGTTCATCTAAAGTTGAAAAAAGGACTTAGAAAAACTCAAAGAAAAGAAAGGGGAAGTGTGTACAGACCGAAGTAGTAAAGGCTCCCTCTAGAAGGCTAAAAATGCCTAGCTAAAATAAAGCTAGAGATGTAAAAAATCTAAAAAAAAGGTGGCCTGTGCATGTCTACAACTTTGAGAGTTATCACATGATCATTCTCCTTTTTCCCTTTCATCACTGATCTCACAAATTGCATATCCTCCTCCTAAAAAAAACTTAGGAAATATGGGTTTCCTTAGGAATGGGTTTATTTAAAACTATTAACAATGTTTCCCTAGGTAAAACTTAGGCAAGTGTTAAAATTAAATTGAAATGTTATGTTTACTAGGAATTGTCACTTGGAACTATAAATTAGTGATTAGTAATCAAGAATTGTCACTTGGAACTATAAATTAGTGATTACTGATTACTAAGGGGCTAGACCCATCACCCTAGGTAGATATTACACATTGGAGTAACATTGGACTTTTTGGACACATGGAACACCCCCCTTTCCTATTTGAGCACATGCATGAATTCATAACTTAAGTGGAAGGGCGAATTTCAATTTGACATGTGATTTATTTCATCAATGAAGCAAGACGTTGGGATTAGTTGACCAATTTGACCCTCTCCTCAGGGGGGGTGCATCAAAAAAACATTATTTTATGGCGTTTGACCTTGTCAAAGAAAATAAAAACATTATTTTATTATGATTTGAGAGTCTTGGAACTTTTTCGTTTAAATAAAATAAAACATTCACTTTTCCTCTTCTTTGGAACCTTTTCTTACCTTTTAAACGACAATTAACTTAATTAATGCCAAATGTGGAATCTTTCCTTCAAACTTCTTGGTGTGCACTTATACTTCTTCACGTGCACCTTAAGGGGTATATTGACCCAAGAAGGGGTATATTGACCCAAGAAGGGGTTGTCCCTCATTCTATGGGAAGAAGGGGCTGAAGGCCCTGAGGGATCGATGTTGGGTAAAAGAGAAAAGCCTATGTATAAACCTTCTAGATGTTTCGCCCAGGGATCCCCCAAGAAAGCAATGAAACACTTATCTTTGATAAAAGGGGGACCCACAAGAAATATGATTAAGAATGCTTAAAAGGTTAGTTGGAGGATAGGAGGTCTCATCACGAGTCGACCTATCATGTCTATGAATATCTAGTGGTATGACATTACCAACATCTGGTTACCAAGCCAGGGTAATGGCTCTTAGTTGCATGGCTGAGAGAAAGGGGGTCTCATCACGAGCCAACCTTCTCATTTCCACTAGGTGTTTGTGGGTGACACTGCCATTACCTGGACACCACGCCAGGGCAGTGGCCTTCTTTTCCTTAAATTTGTGAAAGAAAGAAAGAATGGAAAAATAATGGGCTTGGAAAAAGTGCATTGCAAACGAAAGTACCACACACCCTCTACAAAGGCACCCATGAATGAGATATTACGACCTCTTGTATGTCATGATCCCTATGCCCATTGAATCTTGACCCTAACCAGTTCACCTACTTTACATGGATTAGCGAGGGATCTCTTGGAAACTCTCCTTGACCTAGGGCAAGATCTACACAATAGGACAGCTCGTCAACCCTCCCATATTCAAGCTTGACAAGTCTCATAATGTCTTTGAGCACTTAATTGTTTGACATAGTGATCTTTGATGTACATGCTTAGGTGGCTCATTTATTGATTAGATTCACTTATCATGATGTTATGACTTGAGATCCTTGGAGGGCGTGCTTATTTGTCTCTGCAGGACCTAGTTGGTGGACAATTTTGGAAGAACAAGCCCAGCTTGGGCTTCCATGGGGCTTGAATCCCACAGGTGGATGCCAAGGGCCCGCATGCCGGATGAGAGAGATCAAACTTTGAAGGCCTAGAAGATGACTTGGGCGACATAACCTAGCCCCCACATGCCAAACATGTTTCCTAGGAGAGGCAAAACGTCACCTTTAGAGGCATGACGTCACCTAGGGGGGTTAGGGTTTGGTGGTGAGGTTGACATGCATTGACACAAGGATGTTTTGAGGGGCTTGAGCTTTGATCATGAAGGAAGTTGTTTGAATGCTTGACATGTGGTTTTGGGAAGCCTTTCTACACTCCTCCATCACCAACGACCTTCTCCTAGTGCCAAAACGTCCCCTAAAGGGGTGACGTCCATATAACTAGAGCTTTTTCTTTGTGCAAAACTGAAATTAAAGTGAATTGTTTAATATTACTTTGTAAAAGGGGCAAGATTAGGGTTGTTGACCCCTAGTCTTGGGTCTTACCCTTAATTATGTGGACAAACTATGTTAGTGATATTTTGTATAAATAGAGATCATAAGATCTCATTTCAAACATAACTCTCCCTCTTGTGAGAGGATACTTGGACTGAAATTTTTGCTCTCTTTGGCTAGTTCTCTCTCTTGTGCTCTTGTTTATGGCTATTTCTTAGATTATTGGTTGATGGAAGTGATGCGCTAGCCTTCGAAGGCTTTTCTCTAGCTTTTATGGTGGTTTGTCTTAGCTTTTTCCTTGAATTGGTAAGCTCTTTCTACATTGTGCTATCATTTTTTGCTCAATTCAAGGTCAATTTGCTAGAGCTAGGTGGGAAGTATAAGGGCATACACCCCCACCATATTCTCCATCATTTCATGCTTATATGTTATTGGTTTATCAAGGGTTTTCTAAGAGAAGTATAAGAGCATACACCCTCTTAGCTTAAAACCTAGCTAGAGATACTTGCCTTGGGGAGTAAGACGACTTACACCTCCAAGGAGGTAGTACCTCTATCTTTTTCTTTGCTTGACTCCATTAACCCATTGTTTAAGGCACTGGTCATGTACTTGTTGCATTGGAGAAATAAATTGCTGCCTTGGTAAACATGAAATTTTCAAGTTTTAAGATTATCTCTTTGGGAAAGTGTTCCTTGAGCCTTTGGCTCCCTTGCCTCCTTGAGGCGTCCTCTTTCTCCAAACAATTATTGCTGCTGTAGTAAAACTAACCTACAGCCATTAGGTCTGCGCTAACCCTAGCCTACTAACCCTAATTATCTCCTAAACTAACCCTAGACTAGGCCTAAAAATCTGCCCTAACCTTCTACTAACCTAGACACACTTATTGAGCTAACTAGGGGCTGATTTGATTTGATAAATTTTCTGCAATAAGTCTTGGTTTGCTACAGCCATAAGGCTGGTAATTTCACTGCAGAAACCCTAACATAAGGTCACTCATAACTTGTGATTTCACCGTCAAAAGTTGCTAAGAATTTGCCAATTTATTCTACTTGTTTTAATAAAATTTTTGAGTGGTTTCTTTGCAAGTTTTAGTGACTGATTTTACTGTTGTCATAACAAGTTTGCTACAGCCATAAAGGCTGCAAAATACTTCTGCATACATCTTTTATGACAGCCATAATTTATTGCTAAAGTCTCATGCTATAGATCGTGGAATTCTCTAGTGATTATCTACTTTGTTTCAAGCATATTTCATTTGACTTTGAGCAATCTTTTTAGCAGCTTTAGTACTTGTTTTACTGCTGATATATACTGTCATCTATTGCTGCAAATCAGGGACAGCAAGCATAGCTCGCTGATCCAACTAACATATTATACTGCATAGTGGTTTTCCTTGTGTCTTGGGCAGGTACCAACTTCTCGGCAATTCATCCAAGGCTTTGGCAACCTCAAAACAACCTAAAACTCATTATCACCCTTCCATTTCCATCTAGAATCTTGACCTCTAGGGGATTCACTCTTTCCCTTTTCGTTTTCCCCCTCCATTCCCCCTAGGGTCACCTGGATCGCCTCCCTAGAGTGACCTAGTTACCCTTGAAGCACGGGATTTATATCGCGGTGACATTGGGTATAGCGTCCTAAAGTTATCGCCACTTGGTGGTTGGGTCGGTCTTTGCCCAACCTACAACTTGTGCGATAACAATCTCGAAGATGATGATGATGATCAATATTCTCACAGGCATCAACCCATCAACCCTTCAAATGCCTCCCTCCTCATCATCATGGGTCACATGATGACTTGGCACACTCAGACGTATCCTCTCACATCTCTTGGACCTTGGACAAATGAGCTCTCATTTTGCAGATATGGTCATATTGGTTGTCAAACTCACACTTTTGGATGGTGCACCCATAGCATGATTGCATTTGGTTTGAGGACGTTGCACTTGGAGATGATTGGGCACCCCTTGGAGAGGTGATGAGCCCTCTTTTCACCTTGGACAATGAGCTTTACACCTTGGACGTGTTGAAATATCTGAGGTCCTATGAGGCTGCCATCTAAGGTCTGTCCTTGACCTTAGGATGGCTCTAAGTTTCAACTGTTTGCTGTCCTCTTTCTGCTGTTTTAGGACAGCAAGCTGTCATGTACTTGCTGCTCAATATTTT
>JASDQU010099849.1:545637-567686 GCA_032191745.1 Picea mariana
TAATTGTCACTTTATAACTTAAGTGACATATTTCACTTTTTGACTTAAAGCTCCTAAGTCAAAGTGAAATTAGAATCATAAAGTAAAGTATGAGGGTAAAAGTCTCCCCCTTTGTGTTTAGAGACTCCTAAACACATGGGGACCACTTTCCAAGGTATCCAAAACTCAACAGGACGTTGAACATTTTGAGGATGACATCACACATGTGATAATCATGATGATGGTGGGTCCAACCCCATCATTAGGGCATCCTTGGTTGATGATTTGGGGCACTTGACATGACCTTTGATGAGGAGACATGACACTTCACCATTCATTGCACCTTTCTTGGAGACATGGCCTTTGGAGGCCTCCTACACCTTCTTGGAGCATGACGTAACCCACACGTGTGGCGTTGGAGGACATATTTTAATGTATTAGCATGTTATTCTATTGTTTGAGGCTATTTGAGGGGTTGACCTAGACCTATCTCACTTGTATTATGAACTTTTTGTATTTTGAAGGGCTTTGAGGGGTTTTGGTGCTAGGTTTGCCTCATATAAAGAGCCCAGTGCTACCTCAAGCCAAGATCATAACTCACCACTTGTGATTCATCACTACTACTTTTCTTCTCTCTCTCTCTTATTTCGTTATGGAGCTCTTGTGCACACTATTGGAGTGACATTGTGGATGTTTTTTCTTGCTTTGGTGGATTCTTCATGAAACTAGGGTTTCCTCATGCACAACGACTTGATTAGTAAGTACTCTTTGCAAGTTTAAGTATTGTTCTTGGTATATTTTGGTGAAATGCGCTATTAGAGAGGTAATAGTTGCACATTATCCTTGTTTTCCTTGAATAATTTTGAAACCCTAAGAAAGGATTAAGAGTGGTTATCCCCTTCCCTTGTTGCATCTACCTTAAATTTGTTGAAGCATACAAGGACAAGATTAGGGATTGTGAGAGGACATCCTCCTAACCTTGTCTTTGAGGTTAAAACCTAGGGTTTATGAGAGGATAAACTTTAGGGTTTGACCTATTTCCACTCAATATCCTTGCTAGACGCTAGAGAAGAAGTGGGACGACACCTAGGGTTTATGAGAGGATAAACCCTGGGATTTCTTCCCTAGAAGTTTTGGACCTAGGTTTATGAGGGGATAATCCTAGGCCTTCAAACTTTCAATTTTCTCTTGCCTTTAGCCTCCTTTATAGGTGTTGCATTGACTCCATTTGCCCAAAGGAGAAGAAAACAACACTAGTCTCTATGTTTGCAAGTGATGATTAAAACTCTAGCTTAGCTTAAACACTCTCCCTCTCAAAGCAACTTGATAATTTAGGTGTCTAACCTCACTCTCATGCTCTTTCTAACTCAATGCTTGGTATACTAAGTCATTTATTTGCTGCTGTTATGAATGATTGCTACAGCCACTAGGGCTTGAATAAATTGCATCTAATCAATTAGTTCTAACAATAACTCAAGCATATAGTCATTGTCTAACATCTTGCCAACATTCTACTTGATATTGGGCATAATTTCCATGGTCGTATTGTTGGATTAAAGCAAGTTTCTTTGCTGCTGTTATAAAGGTTAGTTACAGCCATTAGGGCTTGGTTAAATTGCTGATAACTTACTTAATATCATGGTTAAAGAAGACCGAAATCATTGTTTGACACTTGGATCTTATTTTACTCATTAAGAGTTATATTTTGAGAATTTATGTGTTAATTTTAGGAGCTGATTTCTTGCTGCTGTTAGAAAATATAATTTGCTGATATAACATTGTCTATTGCTGCAAGTTCATTACAACAGCTCTTTTCACTTGATAGTTAGTGTTCCAGGGATTATTTTTACATTGATTAGACTTGATAATTGTTGGGAAACATTGATGATTGAATACTTCACACATAATCAATTGATCAATGATCTCATCTTGTCCTTGCTTTTGCCCTTGACCTAGCCTATATCATCAAGTGACCAATATAGGGAGCTGTAGACTTTCCCTTATCTTGCTATAGGATCCCTCGAGGTCACAAGGGAAGCCTCTCTTGTGTTGGATCTCTTTCCATCCCTAGAACGAAGGAAGTACTTGCTTAGGTGACAATGACAATTACTTCCAATTGTTATGCAAGTTTAGCACCTTGTGAAGGCTTTGCACAAGTGCTAGATTCTGTGATAACAGGGAACAAGATTAATAAAGTGTTGTATGACACATCAAAGGAAATTCTTTGGGTCACACCAAAGAAATTCCTCTGGGCTCTTCAATGGCATTGGAGTAAGTATCCACAATACCTAGAGGCTAGCATTGCTTCTGGTGGAAGGTTATTATGGTTTTGTTTTTCTGCTTGGTAGATGACACATAGAGCAATTAGCTTGAATTTGGCCAACTTAATAACTTTCCTTGAAAGAGGGGTTGTAGAGGATGCAAAATTGAAGTGGTGAGTTTTATCATCTTATGGTGGTTATAGGTGTTGTGATAACCATCACATTTTGCGGTTGTGCTAATAAGGTTGACCAAGGAGGGTGTCTCAACAATCCATGGGAGTTACTTCATAGTCCACATTTTTGATAGAAAGGATCAATGGGAAACATGACATCATAGATATGAACCACATGGGTAGGCTATCCAATGCTTTTGACCTAGCCAAGATTGTGGATGAGGTTGTGTAAACAATTGTATGGATGTGATGAGCTCCTGCGGGACTAGGTTCTTCATTCTCCCATTATCAATTATACAATGGACCAAATAGTCCTTCACTTGGCAAGTTTGCATATAAAAAGACTCACTAACAAAGGAGTATTTGGTAGTCATAAGTACCAATTTATGATTTAGTGGCACTTGTAATAGTTAGCATAATGCTGTGATCTTCTTTGTCCTATGCCTGTGGCTTGGTGATGAGTGTGTGTGCTTTGACTTGTTTCTACTTGAGAAAGTCCTCATTAGAATGCCATTAGATTTATGATAGGTACTGCATTTTCTAGAGCCCTTGCCATTCAGATTGTTTAATTTTTGAGGCACTTGCAGTGGAGGGAGAAGCAACGGAATAAAAAGGCTGGGAGGGAGGCTAAGGCTGTTTGTGACGTTACTAGAAAGATGCCTTGGTTGATACTTCTTACAGTTTTGCTTTATCTTCAAGGAAATTTCAAAAGCCTTCTCCAGTGAAGTGATTGTGAGAAGATCCATTTCCCTTTGAATGTTTCAAAAAAGCCCTCAAATAGAATTTAATCTTAAAATCTTATCAGAATCAATGATTTCAAACATAATGTGCATTTTACGGAACTGACAAGTATATTGTCGAGTCTAAGCTACCTGAAATGGAAAAGTGGGTAGGATTTCCAAAAAATGAATGAGTTTAAAAAACACCACTTTCAAAATATTAGCTAGCAAATAAGGAAACAATAGTGTGTGTGTATGTATAATTAAAAACATCAAAGCAATAAAAATGATGTGTTAATCACATTAGGAGGTTAGAGAAGGAAAAACCTACTTGGAAATAAATTTGATTGAAGAGAATCATATATCAGTAAATCAAGATGAAACTGAAATAGAGCCAATTAACCTACTAGAAAAAAGACTAAACACGGAAGGGAACCCTGCACAAGTTACTAACACACCACTTGCTTCAAAAGTAGAACAGTGTTAAAAGGTCACAGATGTAACTGAAGTGTCTTCTATGGCAAAAGTACTAATAAATGTAGTGAATGCATTATCCACAAACTAGATGTGACATAAGAGTATCCTCCAAACACCACCTCCAAATGATTGTGAACTATGTCCAAATCATTTATCTTAATATTAATATCAACACAAATCCATGCTCTTTCAGACTGAATAATCAGACATTCGTTCCGGTTTGGGTCTCTATGTAAGATACCTCGGCACTACTTTCTTCTAGAACTCTTAAATAGGCAATCCAAATTTTTGAAGAAAGAACAACCTGGTAACAAACATACTGATTGTGGCTTCCTACAAATCAAGAACAAGTTTGAGTGGAAAATTTCATTCTGAATACAAATAGCTTAAAATTCCATCATCCTAGTCAGTCCCAAACTTTATATAGTAAGTAGTTGTATGGTGTACCAATTGCAGCTATGCTACGAGGTTGAAGCATTCCAAGAGGGGAAGGCTTATGAACCTACTACTTAAAGAAATAGTAGTTATAAAATGGATACAAATAATTCTGACTTTAGATAAGAGGATTACATTATGGTAGACAATTCATTGTAAAGACATTGTATTCCATCTTGTTATAATTATATTTTATTATTTCCTGTAAATGTTTATCCCATACTAGATGTGATGATGCATTGCATGTCACAAATTTTATGATTCATCATGGTCACATCTATGGAATGAATCAATGATAACTGTGATCAGATTCTTCTGGATTGGCTTCAGAAACTGAAGACCAAATCAAGTCCATTAATTCAGGTTTGTGAAGATTGCTGCCAAAGTGATCTACCCTAATTTTCCCAATTATCATAATGCTCTGATCTAAGATATTAAAACAGATCAACGTCATGCTGTTGATTCTTCTTCATCAAATAAGACGATGATCAAGAGTTCCATTGAAAATTTTAATTTTTTCTGTTAGGGGAAACACTTTTTTTATATTATGGGGCGCTATGAGCCCCATCCACATTAACTTGGCCCACTTTAACGTGGAGAACCATGAAACTCAACCAACACCATGCACCCATAGGGGTTCTATGCCTGCCGGGCTTTGAACCTGGGTCTTTTTGCATAGCAATGCCCCATCTCAACCACTAGAGAAACAGCTGGATGGACTATTGGAAAACTATTGAAACAGAATAAAAAGAATAAAATGACGAAAATAGTCTATTTGGTCAAAAGGTTCACAGTATTGGCTTTAGAATTAGCAATCTGAGCATGTTTGGGCTGAAATGCATGGCGAGTGTCCTCGGAAAGCTTGAGATCAGTATTAACATTCTAGTATAGAACCTTATTATTAAAGATTGCAATGAAAAATAAATTCTTATAAGTATCCACTGAATCATCTAGATATCTAAATTAACAATTTTGCTCTTTTGCCTTTGGTGGATGGTTCAACTGATTGAGCTAACCCTTGGAGGTTAAAATGTTTGGAAACACTTCATCCCACCGTCAAGCGCTTAAGCTAGAGTGAGATTGCTGGTACCTTGTGAACTCCATATAAATAGAGTATACCCCTTATGTGCACCGCTCACGTGTTCCCAGATTGGCTTAAAGACCTTCCCCCTCCACTTTCCTGTTGGAACAAATCTTAGTGCGATTTCAACCCAGGTGGGCAGGGGAGAACTTCTCTTGCTTTCCCGTTGCACCACATGCTCACGTGCAAATTAACAATTTTGCTTTTATAACTAGTATGTCAAGAGTTTACTTAATTGGATGGAAATCTTTACTTTTGCAGTCCAAACTGTCATTATAAGAGGCAAAAATTATTCTTCTAAAGCAGACTTTGGTCATAGTCTTCAGTTTGCAGTAATTCTTGAGCATGGCGATATGGACAGATGTTAATATAGAATTTATGGATTTTACCTGAGTAATGCATGCATTTTTATACATCCGTACTCATGAAGATTTCTTGCATCTTCGAGCGTGAACAATTTAGTATTATTGGAATTTGTTTGACTATTTTGAATTTTGTAAAACTTGTTGATGCTGGATGTTGTTTATTTAGCCTTGATTTATGCAGGCTTTCTCAAAAAGAGGTCTGTATGTAGAGTATCTGATTGGTGGTAATTTACAGGTTGGGTTTGATGCATTGTTCTTTGGAAGAGCAGATTACCAGGACATTGCAAATCGGAGAGAGCATCGTACGATGGAGATGGTTTGGCGCAGTTCTAATTCCTTTGGGACATCTGCAGAGGTGGGGACAAATTTATGATCTGAAGATTCTCCTAGTTTGCATGTTATTTTGCATCATCAACAATCCCACAGTAATAGTTTTGTTTTGAGGAATTATCTGTTTCTTTTGCTTTTTTTTCATTACATGATAGTGAATTATGAAGTTCAGTTTGCGTGAAGCATGGAGTTTCTTTTAAAGGGAAGCAGTATACTTTTGAGAGGATATATGTTCTCATGTATTAGTTGTTCTTGTGGTCTAATGACTCAACACATGTGAATACAACCACGATATTTTAAATGCATCTTATCTATTTAAAATTCTTACTGTCCAGGTATTTACTGGAATACTTCCAAATCTTTATATGCCTCCTGATGACTTTAATTTTGGTATTGCAACAACAGAATCTGTAATCCAGGTGATCATTTATCTCTGTCCATATCTGTTTTATAAGCTATAAACTAAGTTCAAGATGTACATTACCAAAGTTTCTCTGCCATGCAGGATGATCCTTTTCTGTATGATTTTAATGTTGAGGAAATGATTGATAAATTTGTTTACCTCGCCAGAGAACAGGTGATTGAAATTACATCTATACTCTAGGATGTCAAATTATTGTAAATCAAGTTGCATCATTCTAGCAAAAAATATTGAAGTACTTCTTAATTGATTGATTGGATATGAAAGTGTAGGCCAAGGACTATCGTACAAATCATATCATATGGACTATGGGTGAAGATTTCCAATATGAAAGTGCAGGTACTTGGTTCAAACAGATGGATAAGCTCATACATTATGTGAATAAGGTCAGTACCTTTTTTGGGGCTCAGAACCTAAATATGTTTTCATTGTGATGCCTTTTTCTCTTCACGTTTGTTTCTTTAACATCGTCTTTTCTCATAACTCATTTCTAATTTTTCCCTTTCTTTTAACATATACTCCTATTACAAATGCTTACAAAAGTACTCCATTTCCAGAGGGCCAAGCTAATGCCTTCTGGTCCAACTTGATGGTTTAAATCTCCTTCCAGTGCAATGGTTAAAAAATTCAATATTATTAAGACTCATGTTAAAATATTAAATCTATGTGCATAAAATAAATACAAAGTAAATACACAAAATAACTTGAAGAGTAAACACAAGATTTGAAAAGCAGGGTTAGTGCACCCGGAAATAGTATTTAAGAATATGATACACACTTGATGCTTGATTTGTACAATGGTTGGTTTTCAACCATATATATATATATACATGTCATGGGTTCTTCGCCAAGGCTATAATTACCTAACACAACAACACTTAAGTGGAACACTACACTAACATCCTCCCCCCTAATGTTTATTTGGGAAACATAACAATCGCATGCAAATATTGAACTTGGATATCACACTTGGTGAAGTTGACTTGACATTAACACTCCCCCTTTAATCTTGACAATACAGCCACAAAATATTCGTCTCACCTGACACTTTGGTTCTTACAACTGAATAGGCACGCCCAATTTAAAGTCCAGAAGTCAGCTTGAAGTCAAGAAGAATCCCTTTGACACCAAAGTATAGTTTGTTGAATCAATGTTCACAATAAACTCTAGTAACTCTTCTAAGACTGCTGCTAGGAATTTTGGTTTACTGCTGATAGGTTTTTGAGTTCATTTGTTTCAGATTTCTTTTGTCAAACAGTTGCAATAAACCCATAAGGCATTTGACACACAAATAGAAATTTACTGTATTCAATGCCAACAAAATAGCAATACATTGGATGGAAATGATGACAACTCAATAAATCTGTTATAACAGCAGTAAGCTCAGAAAATACATCAGATTTGTCTTCTTTTCAGACCTGGGAATAACCTTGTAACAACAACACCCTTGAGATGGCAGCAACTGTTGATGTTACGGTAGCTGCGAGAGATATTAACCTCCACGTGTAACCTTTGACGAGACTAGAATATTCCGGAAAGCTAGAGAAAACCTAAACAGTTAGATAAGAACCCTAGAAGACAAGTCGGCTCAAGAGAAAAACTAATATTAAGTTATTAGCCTCTAGGAAGAGAAGTCGGCCCAGTTAGGTGACTTGAAGCACTATAAATAGAGGGCGTTTGAGCTCATTTGGACTCACTCACTCTCACGACTTCATAAGGACTAGTGGTGCGCATGACTGGAGGAGAGCTGCAGCTACTGCAGTGGTGACTTGGTCTTTGGCTTATGGTTTTGGTTTCTCTGCTTGGTGCGCTAGTTTTGGAGAGAGGTACGCTATCTTGGTTGGCTATCTATTCTAGTGTTTGCTTCCGGAATTATTCTAGCTGTCAAGGTTAAGGTGCTTGGGGGTGGCCTTGTGCCTATGGTT
The DNA here is from genome assembly GCA_032191745.1 of Picea mariana. NCBI lineage: Eukaryota > Viridiplantae > Streptophyta > Pinopsida > Pinales > Pinaceae > Picea > Picea mariana. Next base: position 553,804 of record JASDQU010099849.1, read on the forward strand.
GAGTGATAATATTGAGATATTGTCTATGGTGAAAATGAGCACACCTATTATTTTAACAGGTTATGGGCCCACACTATCATCGGACAATCTAATCATTGGAAGGTAGATTGGGAGATTGTTGAGTTCGTTGCAGTTGCAGTCAGAGTTTTGCCGCAGCAACGAAACCCTAACCCTCTTGTTGAGGCACCTTAAGTGAAGCGCTTGACCTAATTCCTGGATAGTCTAGTGTGCCTTAGCCTAGCACATCTCTTGGTACTCTCAGCTAGCCAAGGCATCAAGGTTGAGTTTTTTGGTCAAAGTCAAAGGTTGGCCAAGTCAAAGTAAAAGTCAACGCAACCATGACTTATTCTATGAAGTTAGAAAACAAGTTAGAAGGGGATTCAAACATTATGAAGGCCAAACATGATGAAGCAAATCTCTTCTACTACTCAGCTCTTACTGGAACTATTGAAGATGACATATGGCTGATCGATAGTGGAGCTTCAAGGCATACGACAGGTGACCGTAAGAATTTCTCAAGCATGAAGGAAAAGGAGACACCTCATAAAGTGGAGCTTGGAGACAAGAACTCTTATGCAGTCAAGGGAATTGGACAAGCTACTATCAAAATGGAATCAGGTAACTCTATCCATCTTAGTAATGTTTTATATGTTCCTGGTGTTAGAATTTAAGGGAAACTAGAACAGAGATATTCTTTTTCAAAATGTTCACTATTGTAGATATAGATCAGCAAGCAAAACAAAAATTTATGAAGTAGATTAAACAGTAGATCTGAGCATGTAGGAAACAATTCTAATCTAGATCTAAACATGAACAAATCTAATCATTATTCTAGATCTAAACAAATTCTGAAAATAAGCATAATCAGATCTGATGATAAGCAAAGCAATAACTGATCATTACCTTGATTGAAAAACAAGAACAAATTTACCTGTGATTTTAGGTTGCTGTCCTCTTTTCTGTATGCTCAGAAATAGCTAATAATGGTCATGGATCAAACCCTCAAGGGTTTGATCTCATCATGATCTAGGTGGACAGTTTAGCCAAGAAGAAAACCAAGACCAATCAGCAAACTCATCAGCAAGCTAAGGCTGATATAGATACCCCAAAAGAACTCAAAGCTGATATGAAACCTCAAATACCAAAAAAATGATAGCTGATATGAAGCCCCAAATAGCCCAATCAAAATCTACTAAAACTTATAGGACTGCTGTAGCATATGCAGCTTAAGACAGCAGAACTATGGCTGTCACAATAGACCATAAATGCTGTAGCAAGAGAGGGCAACAGTGGAAGTCAAAAAGAGAGGGGTAGCAACCAAGAGAAGAAGAGCAACAGTCAAGGGAGAGCTATCAACAACCAAGAAGAACCCCAAAGACAACAAGAAGGCTCAACCAAAAACTGTCCAAGATAAACTGTAGTACAAAATCCTCAAGGCAGAAACTGGTAAACAGTAGTAGAAGGCAGCAGCAACATCAGGGACAGCAAGTGATAACCCCACCAAACACAAGAGGAGGACCCAAAGGGCTGCCAGAAGGCAGCGGCACCCTTAAGGCACACAGCGGCAGCAAGAAGGAAGAGGGGAAGAGCCAAGGGGCTTCCTAGGAGGCAGCGGCACCCTCACAACACACAACGGCAGCAAGAAGGAAGAGGGGAGGAACCAAGGGGCTGCCTAGGAGGCAGCAGCACCCTCACAACACACAACGGCAGCAAGGAGAGAAGTCCAAAGAAGGCCGCGGCATCTACAGCAGCAAGAGGGAGGTCCACGACACACATACACAGCAGGAGGGAGGTTCGTGATTCCAACACCCAGCAGAGGAAGATCAGAAATAACCACCAGCCAGTAAGAGGAACAAAAACTCGGGAGGCAGCACCTCAAACAAGAGAGAGAGTCCACCAAGAAGGCCGTACACCCAACACAAGAGCCAATGTAAGATAGCCGCAGAAAATCAGACTTAGAAGAGGAGAGCAAGTGAGACTAAAGTGAGAGAGGGGTAGGTCTTAATTTATAGCTTAGGTGGGTAGGTTAGGGTTTTCTAAGTTAACCCTATCTTTAGGATTAAGTCAAACCCCAATAAAAAATATTTAATAAAAGAATAATTAATTGGTATTTTTAATCGATAAATAAAAGTCAATTAAGTCAATGGTGACTAAAGAAGACCAACACCACATTAATCAAGAAGGGAAACGAGGCTTAAGCAAGAGGAGGCTATGTGACAAAGTTAAAGGGGTCTTCTTCAATGAAAAACTGTACACATAAGTCTCATGATAACTTATAAGCTTTTATCATCCCTGCATAAGAGGAAACATCAATGATGTGGTCATGTCCATCTTCGTCGTTGCTCCTGGGTCTCATGGACCATCTCGGGAGAGAAGAAGAAGATCACACATCATCACATCTTGGTACTCAACCAAGAATCACCTGATCCCAGACTAGGTTACCCCAGAACACATCTGGGGGCCCTAGAACATATCTAGGGTCTTATCCACCAAGGTACAAGACCAAGGATCAACCCAAGCCTTAAGCAAGGATTCCTTGGAACATATCCAGGGGCCCTAGAACACATCTAGGGACTTATCTCAGTAATCACCAAGGAACACATCCAAGGATCAATCCAAGCACCGAGTAAGGATTCCTTGGAACACATCCAGGGGCCCTAGAACACATCTAGGGACTTATATCGTCAACCACCAAGGAACACATCCAAGGATCAATCCAAGCACCGAGCAAGGATTCCCTGGAACACATCCAGGGGCCCTAAAACACATCTAGGGACTTACTGCTTGGTCTCAGACCAGGAAACTCCAGGAGTGTACTGGGGGCCCTAGATCTTAGCTAGGGTCTTTGCTATCCTCCGGAGAATGACTCTTGCAGCTGCTCTAATTTCAACGCTCCCTCTCAAGAAGAGAGGCATTCTCAGCAACACCAAGCTTGTCTCGAAAGTACACAAACTTTGTCAACGATAGAGGCTTAGTCAAAATATCTGCTGTTTGTTTTGTCGTCGGAACATACTAAATACTGAGAATGTTCTATTTCACTATGTCTCGAACATAGTGATATCTTATCTCAATGTGTTTCGAACTGTCATGAAACACAGGAGTCTCAGAGAGTTTTACATAGCTCTGGTTATCATAGTGAATTACTGTGGGTTCCAGCTCAACACTGAACAAATCTGAGCCATACTGCTTTTGTTGACCGCCTCACCAACATAGGTGGTCAACTCCATGTGCCATGAAGAGATGCATCATCAAATGCAAATTTGTCAAAGACTTGGGTTCTATAGGGCATTGTTTGGCCCCAACACTTCTTTTTGTAACTGGAATTTCCGCACCCCTGCGTGGGTTAATAATGTAATAAGTCTGCATGAGTCATGTTTAGGTCAGTTACCTTGGGATCGGTTCATTGGGAGAGTTCCTTTCACCGAGGGTTTTTTATCCTCAGGTTATCAATTGGGTTTTTCAGCCTTATTGATTTCCCTTGAGTTTTTCCCTCACACTTGCAATAATTCCTCCAAAGTGGTGAACAACGTTCTAGTGGGCTTATCTTTTGGTAACTATTATAGGGAATCATTGTAAATGACCATGCAAGACATCTTAGAAAGTTTCGCGGAATTCCGTTGAGTCTAGTATAGTTTTTTTTAATTAATTATTTTTTAATTAAATTTCCCTAAGTTTGGAGGTTTAATTATTTAATTAATTGATTATTTTTGAGCAAAAATTGTAAAAACTAGGCCCTTGGAACACAAAGTTAAAAGGGTCTTCCGTATTTCGAAAGCTTGCTCCAGTGGGCGCTTCCTCAACGCTTCGCCAACGCTCCCTGAATGCTTCACGTAGGGCCCGCGAGCTTCCACGAAAAAGAAAAAAATTACTAATTTTTTAAAATTTTTTGAGTTGGGTTAGAGTGTGGGGTGTGGTTAGGGAGGGGTTAGGGGAAAGTGAGGAGGGAATAAAAGATATTTTCCCCCTCTCATTTCCTCATTGTTTCTATTTGTGTTTGCTTGAGCTTGGAGGAGAGAGCAAAGGAAAGCTTGAAAGAGAGTGGCTTGGAGGAGAGAGCAAAGAGGAGCTTGAAGGAGAGAATAAAGAGGAGCTTGGAGGAGAGAGAAAAGAGGAGTTTGAAGGAGAGAACAAAGAGGAGCTTGGAGGAGAGAACAAAGAGGAGCTTGGAGGAGAGAACAAAGGCAACCATCTATCTCAAGTTTCAACTTGCAAGATTCAAGAGCTAAAGAGGTAAGCCCAAACCCCAACACTCTCATTTCCTTGGGTTAAATTTGTTGATGGTTTTTTCCTCCTCTCCTACTCTTTCCCATTCCTTCTTCTCCCTCATTTTACTACAGGTTGTTCATCTAAAGCTTGAGGAAAACGATTTTCTTTTGGTTTATCATTCCATTTTTGGTTCTCATGGTCTTGTCGAGGACTAGCCATCAAAGGGAAGAAGAGAATGAAGATGAGGGAGGGTTTGAAGATGGAGGGTTTGAAGAGGATGAAGAGAGCAATGAAGAGGACAATGAAGGCGAGAAAGCTTCATTGACACCCTTGTGGAAATTTGTGACAAAACTTGAGGCGGGGAGAGGTGGTGGAACCATTAAATTTTTATGTCCTCATGATTGTCATCAAGGAAAACCTTATATCGGTTCATATACCCATGTGAGGAGGCATCTTTGTGGTATAATGGAGAGTGATAACAATAAGGGGTCCCTTGGGATTAATATTTGCCCTAACATATCCAAAGAATAGAGACAAATATACATATAGCCAGAGGAAGTTGCACAAAGAAAGCACGGTAAAAAACAAAATCTTCAATCTGATGATGTCTCATCTAGATTTGGTGGCACATCTCCATCTCCTCGTGGTTCTACAACCTCTACATCTAGAAGAACAATAGGATATTTCTTTGATATTGGAGGTAGGGATTAGGTGGATGCAAAAGTGGCATAGTTTCTCTATGCTTGTGGTGTCCCATTCAATGTGCTTTGCTCCCCCTATTGACATGACATGGTGAGGGCCATCAACGAAAAAGCCCCCAAAGGATACAAGAGCCCCAACTATGAGAAAACTAGAACTGTGTTACTTGACAGGGAAAAAGCAAAAATTCAAGCCGGTCTTTCATGGTTTACAAATGAATGGTCAGAGGTTGGGGTATCCATTGTATCGGACGGTTGGACAAATATTAGAAACCAACATTTGATCAATGTTATTGGTGTTTCTTCTAATGGTGCAGTGTTTCTCTCAGCACATGATTCCTCTTCAATAAGTGCAACTTCTCAAAACATTTCAAAGGTCTTGTTGAAAACAATTGATGAAGTTGGCCCTTCTAATGTGATTCAAGTAATCACTGATAATGCATCAAATTGTAAGGGAGTAGGTAAAATCATTGGGCGAATGCATCCACACATCTTTTGGTCTGGGTGTTTGGTGCACACCTTGAACCTTTTGATGCATGATATTGTCGAACATAAAGAATGTGGATGGATTAATCAATTGTACAAGAGAGGGAAGCAAGTCATCAAATATATCACCGGGCATAGGGTCAATTACTTCTATAACACTTACTCTAGGTTGCAGATACTTAAGATTGCACCAACTAGATTTGCTAGATATTACCTCACTTTTAGGCGCCTATTGAAGGTGAGACAAGCTTTGGCTGGTATGGTGATGAGTGATGAATGGGATGATTTGAGCAGTGATAAAGAAGGTGCATTAGCAGTCAAGAACACAGTGCTTGACAATCAGTTTTGGTCACAGGTTCGGTATGTTTTGCAATTCACCAAGCCAATTTATAACATGATCAAGTTTTTAGATTCAGATCAGCCAATTATTGGGGAGGTGCATGAGCACATGGATAGCATGCTAGGGCTGATTAAAGACATTGTTGAGCCTAGAGATGTCAACATGTATAACCTTATTCGTGTAGAAGTGGAAAAACAGTGGGAAATGCTAAATATTCCACTACACGCCTTAGCATACGTGCTAACACCGAAATACTATCATGTATCATGGCTTTCAACACCAACACCTGGTGGTGGGACCAAGAAAAAACCACACCAAGATCCTGAGGTTCAAGCAGGTAGAAATTTTTTCAAACAATTTCTTTATAATAATTTCTACTTATGGTTTATGTTCATTTCAATTTTCTACTTATGGTTTATATTCATAATTCATTTCTATTTATAATAAATTATAATTGTTGCAGGTTATATGAAAGCATTAGACAAATTGGTCCCGGACGAGGAGGAGTGTGACAATATACGGCAACAATTGAGCCAGTACATGCTTGGCCAAGGTGCCATTGGGACCAACCATGCAGTAAGAGATCGAGGGAATTGGAGTTCTCTTGCGTGGTGGAACATTTATGGCGGTGGCACCCCACATCTCCAACGTTTGGCAACACGGGTGCTTTCACAGGTGGTGAACGCTTCTTTTGCAGAGAGGTTTTGGGGCACCTACAGTTTCGTCCACAACGTCAAAAGAAACAGGTTGAATGCAGGCCGGGTAGAGAGCTTGGTTTATGTTCATTACAACTTGCGATTGTTGTCCCATTACTGTGAGGAGGCAAAGGAGGATACAAATTTGAAGCGTTGGGACAACCATCCAGAGGAGGATGATTTGGAGGATGGGGTAATGCTTTTAGAGCAATTGGAGAATGCTCTTTTTGATGATGATGATCACGTTGAGATGCCACCCCCAACTACTAACCAGTCCTTGCCCCCCCTGTTCAGGACTCCAACAACAGGGGCTTCATCTTCATCTATACATTCTGCACAGTTTCGTCCTTCTCAGGCTCCTCCACTACCACCATGTGGAGGCACACGCGAGTTGGTGGAAGGAGGATGGGATAGTTGTTTGATGTTTCTCCTTTTTCATTACTTTACAATGTACATGTCAGTCTATAGATGATAGATTCAGAACATTTAGCAACTAGACTCTAGATTCTAGCATAGTTTAAACTTTATTGTTTTGGACCTTTCGATCTTCATAATTCAGTGCAGATGGCCTATTTTGTAATCATAACTATTTGGTCATGACTCATGTTATTTTTGACAGTTGCTAGATGACTGATTTCATTCCATAACTTAATGGTCTACTTTCTATTATATGGCTTAAAAATTTGTATTTTGGTTTGTAAGTTTGTAATTGCTAGATTCTAGATGGTTGATGCTCGAATGATTAATCATTGATGTACTACTACTTACTACTATGGATGCCATTTTAATGTTACAATGTACAAATATGCATGTTTTCATACTTTCTGCATGTTTTTTTTTAATATAAACGCAATATATATATAAAATAGACGCTTCCTGGACGCTTTGCTTCCGAGGATTTTTGGAAAATGATGCTTTCCACGCTCCCGCTTCTCTCCCACTTCGTGCAACATTGGCCATAAATCTAGCCAACACTGCCATCTACTGCATGCTTTATTTTGTAAATCCATTTAGAGGTTACTATTGATTTTCCTTGAAGTCTTGGGATCACTTCCCATACATCATCCTTCACTATTGACTCGTACTCTTCTGTCAAGGCATCCTTTCACACTTAAAGTTTGTCAGTCTCTTCAAAAAGAAAGTTCTGAGTTAATCACAAGATTCAACTCAGCTATCAGACCTGAGTATTTATCTGGTTTCTTGCTCTTTTTTTTTTGAAGGTACCTTTAGGTGTTGCAATGTTTTTATGTTTCCTTTAAAGTGGCATCAAGATGGCTTCCTTTTGGTAGGAACTTTCTCTAAGGGAAACTCAACAGGACCCTTATGGGATCCACTGAAGGTCTTCTGGCCTTCTCCTTCTGTTATGAAATTGGACCTTCCTGCTTCCTTATATTGCAGGGAAGATCTTTGGAACGACTCATGAAGAGTCACATCTCTACTGACCTCTACATAGATTCAATATGCTTTTGAGGTCTCACTGTTTCCCACAAGTGCCTTTCTTTCCAGAGGGCTCTAATTTAGTCCTCTATCAAATATTCTCAAGTGATCAAATGAAGGCTTCTTACTCGTGAAGACTTCTTCTGGAGTTAAATGTTTCAAGGATTTATGAAGACATCTATCCTGAATATAGACAGCTTCCGCCCAATGGAAGATCCTGATCATAGCTCTGGTTGCCTCACATAATGTCCCGTTCTTTCTTTATGTAACCCCATTTAGTTGGGGATTGTAAATCACTGTCAGCTCCCTCTTAATCCCAGAAGCTTGGCATAGATCACTTTTACATTGGCTTAATGGTCTGGTTTAGATGACTTTTATATTACTTTGATTATCTTATCATGCTTACATGACTTGTTTCCTTGTAGACATACATGTTTTATTTTGTCCTGCAGTCTTTTGCCAAGTGTCATGCCATTCAGATGATCCGGGAATTATTATTTTAGCTGCTGCTAGGCATCACTAGGGTTAGCTAACCCTCAATTGATTGACGGAATTCTTCTGCATGTTCGCTTGGTACTTGATGCATTAGATTCATTATGTTTGCATTGACCCTGGCCATGAGTTTTTGGTGCGTGGTCTTAAAATATTGAGACGGGAAGCTGCAAACCTTGGGTATTTCATGGGGTTGATCGGCAATGCTTCGGAAGTTGAGAGGTTTGTAAAGGCGGTTGGCCCATGAAGGAGGCATTTTGACAGGAGGAGGTAACGAAATAATTCTTTGGAATAATTTGTTTATGACGGGAGGATTGTGAAGAGCTCTTCTTTGGTAGGTAAGCAAAGGCTTAGGATTAGGTGGAGGGAGTGGAAAAAGATTCCTATCAGTTGGGTTCTTAGAAGGTGAGTCTCCAGGTAAGCTTGTCAAGCTAACCAAAAAGGGGAAAGGGTAAAGGGTAAAGGGTAAGACCCTCTCAAGAGGAGTCGCCAGGAAAACCAAGGGAAAAGGCTCTAAGGGAAGATGGCTTGCCAAAGGAGGGGTTGTCGTATGGGCTCGAGAAAGATTCTAAATCCTCCCCGACAACGACACCATAAAATGTTATCACACAAATTGTAGGCCGCACTAGAGCCTTGTGCGATTTCAACCAATCGACAACACACCGGGACAAGATCCACTGTCACCTCAGGAAAAGTCCCGGGTGACCCCTGGGGAAAGACAATGGAAAAGGTCTAAGAAGGCCCTAGGAGGTCACGATACAAGGTCAAGAAAGGTCTTAAAGGCTATGAATGGGTGGAAAAGAGGTGAAGGTAAAGGAAAAAGGGAAATCACCTGCAACACAATGTCAGTTAAACCAAATATGTATGAGAGCCCGTGACCAATATGTTAACCCCGCCACTGATCACTAATATGAATGTTTGAATCTGAAGTAGCAAGTGATCAGAATTTTATATTAATGCAATGTAAGAGTTATTCGAGATCACTTATAAAGTATTCTAAGTAATGTTGTGGGCTTGTTTAATGATTATCTTGCTGATCTAGAGAGTTTTGCTGCTGTTACAAATTACATCAGATCTGGTTAGGGCACAATAATTGTTGAGAAATCATTGGACAATCACTCTTAGGCAATAGTAGCTTATTGGAAAAATTGCAAGTATCTTTACATTGTCATCTCTTGATTTGCTTGGCTGATTTTGAAGTGTTTACTGCTGATAAAGAGCTTATAGATCTTGCATTCCTACTGCTGTTATAAGTATTTCAGATCTGATCTTACAGTTTATACTGATAAGGACAAGTATTAGAATATCTTATCCATCTTATGCAATTTTGCCATAATTATTGGAATTGGATAATTGAATGATATTGTTGTTCCACTGAATATAACTTGTGACTTATCATCCTTAATTGCATAAGATAATGCTTTGTTAGACACTTGTCATTATTACTTTTAGGCGGGACTTATACTTGGGCGTTGGACTTAGTGCATAGTTGGTTTGGGTTGAATTGTCTTTGCAGGTATTTAGGCTTTCACCCTCCTCCTCCTCCTTCACATTACCCTTTTCTTCATCTTTCCCATCTCCATCCTATCTCGTCAAGTCTTGTATCGTGATCCCTTAGGGCCTTTGACCATCCACAATCTTTTCCCCCAGGGGTCACCCGGGACTCTTCCCGAGGTGACAGTGGGTCTTGTTCCCGGTTTGTTGTCCATTGGTTGGGATTGTGAGGGACTCTACACAATCTACAATCCGTGCGATAACAGGAACCAACCTCTGACTCTCAGAAGTGCTAAACTCTGGGAAAATCTCTGAATGCCAGCCTAAAAAGTGCATGCTGGCTCTTAACCCTCAAGATTTTCAAGGGTGAAAATCTAAGGGTTAACATGACTGAAGCTAATACTCAAATAATGCTGCTTACTGTAAATCTATTTTGACTTGTACCTCTAGGGTAGAGAGTTAAACTGATAAAAATACAGCAAGTATCCATGATTAATAAATTAGTTGTCAAATGTTTTAGAGTTGATAGATCATTTTGATTTACTTTTTTTGAGTGCTTTTCCATCCCTGCCTCATGTTGGAATTGATTTCACATATTAAGGCATTTTTCTTGAGCAGTGGTCTTATAATGATAACTGGTTTCTAATTCTGCAAGGTGAATGAACATTTTATACATTTGCAGTACTTCAGCTTGGTATTTTGTGTTCTAACTGGGATCTTCTATCCTTGTGCTTGAGAATCAGGATGGTCGTGTTAATGCTTTTTACTCAACTCCAACTATCTACACTGAAGAAAAATATGCATCCAATGAAAGCTGGCCTCTGAAGACAGGAGACTTTTTCCCGTAAGAAATTTGTTGAGATTGATTGTGAACATTTCTTGTTTGTTTCAGTTGGGCCACTTCTTAAATTATACGAGTATAAAGCTTGTGACTTTCCATAAGAAATATGTATTTAAGTACAATGACATGCATGGTTTAGTTTGGTTGAAAGAACAGTTGAGCTTGTTAACTACCTAGAGGCATCAAGTCTTAATCTTTAGTAAACCATTTGACATAAACCCATGTGGTGACTGTTTTCTGCATTGGTCCTAGCAACTAATGAGGAAAAATTATTCAATCATAATGCATATTTTTTTTTTTTTCAGGGGTTAAAGGTGGCATGCATGCCTATGACTCCACTAGATATGACCTAGTCTATTTTACTTCTTTCTAATAACCCCGCAAAATATCCTGATAGTCAACAATAATTTTATAAAAAATGTGAACAGAGTTAGGCTTAGTCCATGCCTAGTGAGGCATTGCACTTTCATCCTGTTTCACAAATGGGTTGTTCTTATAGAATTTCTTCAATTAGAAACTTCGGCATCGTATCTGCCACCCACTTTAACATTTTCAATTTGGGTATCTCACCCATGCTGTAACCAAAGGAGAGGCAGCACACCCACACCATTCTCAACTTGGGCATGCCACCCTCATTATTGTGAAAAATGGGCATTCTACTATTAGGCATTTCATTCATATGACTATCAATGGAGACAGCCTCGCACAATTTAAGTCAAAAGGAGGGACGTCACATCCCAATGGCTACCACAGTGCATTCCGAGTGTAACCCCTATGATCGATACCTAGGGTTTCAAGGAATGGATTTTGAGTTAGGGCTTTCATATCTCCCACACAGATTGTGTGAAAGAAGGAATGTCACATCTCCTATGGTTATCATCAGTGCAGGCCAAGTATATACCCCCTATGGTATCTCCCTTTCCTTAGGGAAAAGACTAGAGAAGCCCGTCCTTTAACACCACTTGGCTGCCCTGTATTCAATTACTGACTCTTCATGGATGCATGTTGACTTGTCTTGGCTTGAAGTTTTTTATAATTATGGAGTAGACAAATTAGTGTAATCGAGATGCAAACATCCCTTTGGCACAGTGATGGAAACTGTGAAATTTGTATGACCATAAACTGTTAGTAACACTGCTAAGAAAATTTAGTTAGAGAAATAACTGCATTGTGACATGCTAGATTGTCTTGTTGGAAATCACAGTTCATATTTAATGGCCTCTGCAGCAGCCATGGATATTTTTGCGATGCATTTTCCTTGCATAATATAACTTTGTGTTTTGGTTGAACAGGTATGCAGACTATTCAGTTGCTTACTGGACTGGATATTTTACCAGTCGACCTGCTCTGAAAGGTTACGTGAGAAAACTCTCAGGGTTTCTGCAGGTGTGTTTGAGCTTAATCTGACTAATTGCTCTCACATGGTGCTCTCGGGGTCATTTATGTGGTGTTTTTGGTATTTCTTTTTTGTGAGCTTTTGAGTTTTCATTTTATAACTGCCTTGGTAAACTATTCTTTGCAGGCAGCAAGGCAATTGGAGTTCCTTGTAGGTAGAAAGAAGGGAAGTCCAAACACTGATTCTTTGGAGGAAGCGATGGCTCTCTTGCAGCACCACGATGCAGTATCTGGTACCTCAAAACAACATGTAGCTAATGATTATGCCAAACGGCTTTCAGAGGGCTCTGTAGAGGTTTAAATCTAGTGACTTTATCTCTAACACCCATCCTTGTTGTCTTTTCACTTTATGTTGGGAAGGTTTTATGATAGTGCCATGTTTGTTATGTTTTATCTTATAATACAGTTTTGCGTGTCATGCATATTAAATTAGATACAATCAAAAGAAAATATTTTTTTTTCATGAACCTGGCGTCCCTTGAATTTTTTGGTCTATTCAACATATAGTTTGGTGCTTTAAATTCTTGTTACAATATGATGGAAAGCTGTGAGTTTATTTTCACCTTTTCATTTCAGGCTGAGAGTGTGATGAATTCGGCATTGCTCTGCCTTATGAGTGGCAAATCAAATAATAATTGTGGAGAAAAAATTCCCACTGGGCACAGAACTCATTCAGAACATCAAAAGGGAAGTTTACTGCAAGAAGAGGATTCCATGAGTACTTCAAGGCAGGCAATAAAACTTGCACAGGTATATTACTATATTGTTAAAATAGAATTTGCCCGCAGTATTGAATTGGCCGTTTTTAAAGAAAGTTTTAAACATATATTTTCTCCTTTAGGAAAGCTGCATTCTTCAGCATAAATGATCACAGTCATAGCCTCTATGTATATAATATTCTTATAAAGTAGTTTTCTGCTTTGGTAATAGTATATCTTGCTTCTAGAATCAGTAAGCTCTACCTTTTAAGCGTTGTTTGTGCAGTGTCCTCTCATGAATATCAGCTACTGCCCTGAATCTGAAGCTGACTTAGTAGATGGGAGGAGTCTGGTGTGGTTCTCATCCTAATACACTATTTTAATTAATTCTTTACTGGTTTTTTATTCTGTTTGAAGTTTGGGTTGCTGATTTATTTGTATATCTTGATTGATTTGCACTCAGGTAATTGTTATCTATAATCCTCTGGGATGGAAGCGTAACGAAGTTGTGAGAATCCCGGTATGCTTTATTCATGAAAGAGTCAATTTAAAAAAAAGAAATTGACAGTAGATGGAACATGGTCAAGATCATTGCATTTACAATACCTTGTAAAACTGTTGCATTAAAAATAATGGAATAAAGTAGAGTCTTTAATATATTCAGAATCAAAATAAAGCATATTTTATCCAAGAAACTGATTTTTGACAGTATAGGTATTTAATCCGTACTGATAAAGTAAACAAGAGAATGACTTTTGATCAATGCTGTAAACTTCGTGTCGGGGAAAGTGTCGGCGAGGGTGGCGGAGACATCATGTCGGCGACATCGGCGGAAAATGTCGGAATATGTCGGAATATGTCGGCAAGACCTCAAAAAAATACAAAAACAATCATTTTTTTCAATTTTTTTAATTTTTTTAAACTTTTAAAGCAACAACAACATCAAATAAACACTTTTCTACATCAATATGAAAATACAACCAATAAATAAGATGCATAAGATGTCAAGTGGTCACATATCGTTACTAAACTGAAAATTCTGAAACATGTTCCTCATAGGATGATAGTAGATACAAAATCACATCAACTGATCAAAATAAA
>JASDQU010099849.1:567786-584388 GCA_032191745.1 Picea mariana
ATTTTCCATCGACCCGCGGGTTAATGAGAAAATTTCGCGGGTTATTCAATGTGTCGCGACACTTTGAATGTGTCGGAAGTTTCGCGAAATTTTAAGCCGAATATTTCGGCACCCTGAAAATTTCGGAAAATGTCGCGAAATTTCCGATATTTCGCCGACATTTACAACAGTGCTTTTGATCCTCTTGGACCTAGATCATTTACATGTTTCTTAAACACTTGTTTTCTGTGAATCAAAAGTTTGTATGTTTGAATTACAACCACCCATCAGGTTGAGCCTATTGGAGAGAACTAGAATTAAACTAAAGAAGCACGTAAGAAGTACAATATACAATGCAAAACCGAGAAATATATGGGCATGAGGTGCACTAAAACAAGTTTCCAACTGATCAGAGGCACTAAAAGAGTATTCTCATGTCTTACACTATATCTCCCAGGTTGGGGTTGCACTTTGGTAGGTTCTCCTACCTAACCTTGAAATAGCTTCATGTCTCTACAAGGTTACCCAAGACTGCGTGTATTATAAGTGATAATCTAGGCTAGCATGGCAAGATATTCAAGGTAAATCAATTAAAGTACCTTGTTTATCTAGGCAGAATAGTTCTTCCCAGTCACAGAAAACCTTGGGCCATTAGTTGAATACTAAGGAAAAAAAATCTTTCCTTTTGCACTTCACTAGTGATCCAATGATGAGACATAGTCTCATGGACTATTATATTTTATTGTATATTCTTATGTATTGCACATATCGCTATGTACTTTCCTAGAAGCTTCCTTATGCATATTTCTTTTCTTAGAAGCTTCCTGCATCTAGAAGCTTCCTTTCTTGTACTTTATTGGAGATTGGGTCAATGCTGAACTTTGATCTTTGATCACTCTTCTACAATGTTGTACTCTTATAAATAGTAATACGAATGAGTGTATAGATATATGTACATTTCCGACAATCATACTTGCATACTTGTCTTTACTCCTTTACTTGTGTGTGAGTTATTTTCTATTATTGGTCATGTTCCTATCATTTGGTATGAAAACCGAACAATCATGGCCTAGATCTCATGCCATTTGGCTTCGTAAGGGTCATCTTCTTTTAACCCTACTAGGTTTCCTTCCTAGTCACAAAAAACTTTGGGCCATTAGTTGAATACTAAGGCAAAAGAATGTTGCCTTGTGCACTTCAATAGTGACCCAATGATGGGACATAGTCCCATGGACTATTATATTTTATTGTATATTCTTATGTATCACACATATCTCTATGTACTTTCCTAGAAGCTTCCTTATACATCTTTTTTCTCTTAGAAGCTTCTTTTATTGTACTTTATTGGAGATTGGGTCAATGCTGAACTTTGATCACTCTTCTACAATGTTGTACTCTTATAAATAGTAGTACAAATGAGTGTATAGATATATGTACATTTCCTACAATGATACTTGCATACTTGAATTTACTCCTTTACTTGTGTGAGTTCCTTCCTATCACTGGTAGTGTTCATATCAATTGGTATCAGAGTCAAATGATCATGGCCTATGGATCTTGTGCCATTTGGCTTTGTAAGGGCCATAATCTTTTACCCTTACTAGATCTCATGCCATTTGGCTTCATAAGGGTCATCATCTTTTACCTTTACAAGGAGTCATGCCATTCGGCTTCATATGGGTCTACATATTTTACCTTTACTAGATCTCATGGTGTTGGCTTCATAAGGGTCTTCTTCTTTTATCCTTACTAGATCTCATGTTGTTAACCTTCATAAAGGTTTCCATATTTTACCCTTACTAGATCTCATGCCATTTGGCTTGGAATGATCAAGGCACAAGATCCAGTTGTTGAGTTTTGGGTACCTTGGAAAGTGGTCCCTGTTATAGCGCAAGTTGTAGGTTGGGAAAAGCCCGACCCAATCACGAAACAAGTGCTACAACTTGGGAACTATACACCCAATGTCACCTCGATGTAGGTCCCGCACTTAAAGGGTGACTAGGTCACTCTAGGGAGGTGATCCCGGTGACCCTAGGGGGATTGAGACGAAGATGGAGAGAAATGGAAGTGAAGCCCCTAGAGGTCAAGTCTAAGTGGAATAAAAGGTAGGGAGAGATGCCTTGCAAGTCAAGTAATTGAGTTGTAGGTTGGAAAAAGTCCGACCCAACCATGAAACAAGTGCTACAACTTGGGAATTCTACATTCAATGTCACCTTGATGTAGGTCCCGCACTTCAAGGGTGACTAGGTCACTCTAGGGAGGTGATCCCGGTAGGGATTGAGACGGAGATGGAGGGAAATGGAAGTGAAGCCTCTAGAGGTCAAGTCTAAGTGGAATAAAAGGTAGAGAGAAATGCCTTGCAAGTCAAGTAATTGCTTCCTCATAGGTATAGTACTTCTGTGGATAATTGTACCTGCCCGAGACACAAGAAAACACACTTTGCAATGATATATGTTAGTTGGATCAGCAAGTTAAGCTTGCTGTCCCTAATTTGCAGCAGTAGATATCAGCTTATATCAGCAAATAAAACATCTAAAATCAGCATATAAAGATCTAAACTAGTTAGGTAAATTAGCATCAAACTTAGCAATGAATATAGGCTGAAAATTGACACTTAAGAAGCTAGATAAGATGGCTGTTGTAAACATGTGTTTTCTGCAGAAACTTGCAGCCTTATGGGTGTAGCATTCAGTAGCAAGCAGCAGAAAAATCAACCATGAAAAGTTGTCAAGAACTATCTCAAAAGATGCGCCCTAGTTAGGGGAGTAAATGAGCAAAGTTAGAGAGCTAATCTAGGGTTAGTTTAGGAGTTATGAGAGTGTTAGTAGCTAGGGTTATGCAGACCTAATGGCTGTAGGTTAAAGCTTGTAACATAAATTAGAGTGTTGGGAGAGAGGGGACGCCCTAGTGGGGGAAAACTCCTCTCAATGAGACAAATCAGCTTCAAGCAAGAGACCTTTCAAAAGACCAAAAATTGCGTTTTCCAAGGCAATGATTTTATATCTCCAATGCAAAAAAGTATGACTAGTGCCTTTACTGTTGGGTTAATGGAGTCAAAAGGAGCTTAGAGAAGCTACCTCCTTGGGGGTGTAAGCCCTTTTACTTCCCAAGGCAAGTTTCTCTAGGCTATGGTTTAAGTTAAGAGGGTGTATGCCCTTATACTTCTCTTAGCAAAACCCTTATTGGAGCAATAAGATGAAGCATAAAGTGATGAAGCCTAAGGTGGGGGTGTATGCCCTTATAGTTCCTGTTATCACCTAGCCTAGGGATAACTCAGGAGATTATGTCTCGAGGCCCACAGGTCCTAGACATGGAGTACCGAGAGCCATATTGACTTGACCCTGGCCCTGGAGGGCCCATCTTTCTTCTTCAACGCCTCCACCTTGTCAGCAACAACAACATCCATCCCATTGGCCCGGACCTTCAGCGGCAGTGGGTCTTGCTCCATGAGTTAATGAGTTCGGGTATCATGGTATGTGTAACACTGATTCTCAAAACATTTGAATATGTGCATTTAATTCTTTTTACTTCTGACGTGTGCTTGGACCTTATGCCTTTTCACTTGTCCACACCTGGGGGGAATGAAAGGATGCCCTAGAAAGTTGGTTCCCATAGGGTTTTAGTTGCCACTAGGTGGTTCATGAAAGGTCATCGTCCATTCCCACCATACTTATCACTTTTCATCTTTTTCCCTCTCATCCATCCCCTACGTTCGTTCGGGCATTGGGTTTGCCAAGCTATCAAAGGGTTGTACCTTACCTTGTGGGAAGAAGGGGCTAAAGGCCCAGAGGGTAAAAGTAGTTGACAAAAGATAAAAGCCAAAAGAACAAAACCTTCAGATGCTTCGCCCAGGGATCCCTGAGAAAGCAATAAGAGGCTTCTCAGCAAGAAACAGAGGGACCCATAAAATAATAAAATCAAGACCTAGTTGGAGGATAGGGGGTCTCATCAGGAGCCAACCTATTAGGTCCATGGGTATGTAGCGGTATGACACTATCATTCAGTTGGTCAACACGCCAAGGTAGTGGCTCTTGGTGGCATAGCCAAGAGAAAGGAGGTCTCATCACGAGCCAACCTTCTCATCTTCGTGAAATGCTTGTGGGTAACATTGTCACCATTGGTTACCACACCAGGGCAGTGTCCCCTAAGTAATCTCTTGAAAGAAAAAACAATAAGATAAAAAGATAAAAGGCATTGAATGGGCTTGGAAACATTTGCATCCATGACAAGGTGCAACTCACCCTCTTTAGAGGCACCCACAGGTAATCCATACATTCCCCTGTCATCACTGCACCCATTGCTCAAACATCCCTACACCACCTCATCCACTTACATGGCCTGGATTTGTCTTCACCTGGAAACATCCCACGTCCAATGAGAATTAGCCCAATAGGACCTCCTGACGTCCTCTCCAAACCTGGCTTGTAGAATAGCATAACGTCTTTGAGCACTTGTCTGGGAAAGGGGGGTTTTATGCACATGTTTAGATAACTTGATTATTAGATGTGATTAACATTGCTATGATCCCAGGAAAATAGGGTTCACGAACCGGGAACATGAGGCGAGACGAATCATCGCGGCTAGGGTCCAAACCCTAGCCGCCTCTCGCTGGTATTCGAGTGTGCAGGGACGCGATCTGGTACCAAAGACTCGCCGGTGAGCATGCGCTTTGGAGTTTCGGGTCCAGGGCAGCGGATGTATCTCAGCCTGAGCGTTTACACGCGATTTGAAGAAGCGGTTGTGCCATAGTTTGCCGGAGTTCGACCGCTTGACTGCAGGGACGCGACTGGGGGTTTATAGGGCCGCGGATCAGAGTACAAAGTTGCTTGCTGGTGGTCGCCGCCCTCTACGATGGCCCCAGTTTCGATCGCCGAGCCGGAAAAAGACCCCCTGGAAGCTTTCAAAAGGTTAGTCCGCACAGCGGGACCCAAATCCAAGCCTTCTATTAAGTCCAAGTTTGTTAAGAAGATGGAGGAGATCCCCTCTCTGGAGCTAGATCCAGAGGGTCCTTGTCAGCTTGCCCTCCTTCTCACAGAAAATGCCCTCATCGGAAAGTTTACGGGGTTATGGCCAAGCCCCAAAACAGTAGAGGCTTGGATGGAAGACCGTTGGAAGACGCTGACACAAGGAGAGGTTACTATATTTGCCGTAGGCAGGGGTTTTTTTGTCTTCAGCTTCACGACGAAAGCGGATCGTGACTTAGTCTTCAGATCTGGTCCCTATTTCATGGGGTCGAAGGGGCTGTTCTTAACCCCCTGGACTCTTGACTTTAACCCCGAAGACGAGATCACAGCAGCCCCTGTGTGGGTTAGGCTGCCTCATCTTCCAATGCATCTCTGGGGGATAAGCTCAATGGAGGACATTGGAAACAAGCTTGGGCGTTTCCTGGACAGGGCGGAGCCGAAGGGGGAACAGTTCACCTGCGCACGTATTTGTGTTGAGGTAAATCTCGAAAAAGGACTTCCGGATGCCATTAAGCTCTCCCTGGGGGAATGGTGCCACATCCAAGAGCTGGATTATGAGCAGATTCCTTTTAAGTGTCTTCGGTGCCATGCTTACGGTCACTTCGCCAAAAGCTGCCCCAAAATCTCCGAGGAGCCAGGACCAGCAAAAGAGGATGATTTTCAGCCAGTAACTAACCGAAGAAGGCAGCCAAGGCGAAAGGATCCGTTAGTCCACGCCCCAAAGGCCACCCATACGACAGMGGCAACTCTAGTGACTAAAAACAGCTTTGAYGCGCTGAAGGAGGWTGAAGCCCAGGACCCAGAAGYAGCAACAGCGAAGGAAGACCCCCCAGCAGACGAAAGCCCTCYGGCCACAAGGGCAGCAAAGGCTTCAGTCCCGGWACCTTYTKCCAATGCAGACCTGGGTGTTCCAGTCTCTGCGGAAACCTCGGAACYGGAAGATAATTTAGTTCCGTCTCCACCCCTCACTAGAGGGCGAAAGACTAATAAAGCGCGCAGAGAAAAGGAAGCAGTGTCCAACATTTCTTCAGGATCTCAGAAAAAGCTGGACCCTTACATCAAGGGGAAATTTTCACCCCCCCCAGTCTAATGCTTTGCTTTTGTCTTCTACTATGCTCACAATTTGTGAGAATTTATTCATGTATGCAATTTTTGTCATTCTCTCGAATTAGTTCAAGAAGCATATGGGATGGGTTTCCCAAGACGTTCACAAGAAGGTTGGCAGCACTGTTAGAGGTCACCAACCTTCTTTCGACATGTAATTCTCTGATCCAGGCTTGCCTGACAGCCGATTAATGCAACATAACCGTTCTAGTTAAAAAAAAAAAACATTGCTATGATCCCTGTGACTTATGAGCCCATGGAGGGCTTACTTGTTGTTGTTGCAGGGCCACACCTGACAGACAGGTACACATGGGGAGATGATTAGTTTGGACCTCCATAGGGCTAAAAGTCCACCAGAGGGATGTTGAGACCCTAGCCAGGGGCATAGACAGGTCATAGGCTTGCGCTAGAGAGAGAGGAGGACATTCCACCAGAGACAGCCTGGCAGACCTGGGCCCAGGGGGGGGCTTGCCCTCCTACTATGATGTTGGCTTTGAAAGGTGCATGACGTCACCTCTGTGACCCTTGACGTCACTGGCGTTTGATGGACACCTTGGAGGCAGTTATGTGCCAAGTGGCATGTGTGGCTTGATCCATAGGCCTTGGAAGGCCTAACGTTTTGCTCCTGGAGGCCAACGTTTCACTAGAGAGGCCTAATGTCACCCTAAAGGGGAATGACGTCACCTATTCTGCTTGATTTAGGGTTTAAATTGTCATTTTTATGTAAAAACTGGATATTACATGTAAACTGGCCATGTAAGCCTTTTTGACTTAATTGTGGTCATTGTAACTGTATAAATAAAGGAAAAATTACTCTTATTTTTCATCATCTTTCACTCACACTTAAATGAGGTCTGAAATTTGCGCCCTAATTAGGGTTTCTTCGCTGAAATTTGGTGTGCACTTCTTGAAGGAGACTATTTTTGGAGTATTTTAGCATTTTTCTTGGTGGAAGTGTTAAACTAGGCTTATTGCTAGATGATTCTTGGTGAATGCAAGTAAATTTTCTGCAATTCTTCTTCATTGAATGGTTATGGTTGTGTTTATCTTGCATTTATTCAAAGATTATGAAATTTCTAGCTTAAAACCCTAGGAGGCTAAAGCACATGTTATTGTTCTTGCCTTATTAACTTTCACCTACTAGATTATGCTAGAAAACCGATTTTCTTGAAGCTTTTTGCTAAGGGCCTTGCAATTGCAACACCCTAGCACCTTTTGCTTCATCTAGCCGTCATCTACTTTATCTTTGAGCTAAAGATTGAGGAAAACCGCCAGGGCCTAGGGTTACCTACTTCCTAGTAGCCATTTCCCCCCTAAGGTCTAGTGATTGGAGCCTTGGGCTACCAACACTTCAATCATTAACCTTCTTGTCTCTAGCTCTTTTATTATCAATTTGTTCCTTCAAGATTTCCACTGCTAAAAGAGACTCCATTTACCTTAAAAGCACTGATCTAAGCCTTACAATTGAGTGATTGATGAAAACCACCCTCAAAATTTTTACCTTAAGCTCTCTACTAACTATTCCTAACCCTAGAATAGACCAATCTACTAACCTATTTGCTGCTGTTACAAAAGTAAGCTACAACCATCTATTGCAGCATTAAAAGCACCTAAAAGCAATTGTAAAGTTGATTTATACACTGCCTAATTTGCTTCTGACAAATGCTAGTACTTTGGTATTAATAAGTGATTATTTTGGGTCATTTTATTATGAAGCAATCATCTCATAAACATTGCTGTTATAAAATTCTGTTTGCTTCATCAACTATTTCTTTTATTGATAAAGTCCATGGTTTTATGAAGTACTAACAACAAGTTGTGCTTGCAAAAGATATCTTTTCTTGTTGCTTTGTTCTGGGCAGGTACATCTTAATACTTCATTACTTCATTGGTTAAAACCCTGAGACTTTTTGATCAATGTGACTTGTGAGAGGGGATATTTTTATAGACACTTTAAACTTTGCCTTCTCAAACCCCCAGGTCACCAGGGACGTCTCTTCTGGGCCATCAACCCTAAATAGAAAGAGGTTTCCTGTTGAGGTGACAGTGATAGGATAACCTCCCGTTATGCCAATTTGCCTTCCCTTAACCTTTTCCCTTGGAACAAATACAAATTGAGCGATAACATTTTGGTGCCGTTGGCGGGGAACACTGAGTCAATTCTCCTCAAAGATGACACTTTTCAGTAAGCCTTTCCTCAAAAGCCTTTACTTTGCAAAGCTTATCTGGCGACTCCACTGAGGGTGATCCCCTCATCCCTTTGATAATTTCGAGAAAATTATCTGGCGACTCCACTAATGACAAAACCAACCATGACTTCTCAATGGGACTCGGGAAACTTCAAACCTTTAGACATGAGTAAAATCTCGGGATACCTTAGACAAATGCCCTCGAAGTACGAGAAATGGCTCCCTAGATTCATTGGTAGTGATGGGGAGAGAGCCGACATCACATGGGTGATTTTTGGGCTTTCTTTCAACTCCATCCTATCAATGATGATGCTGAAGATTTGGCAATGAAACTTTTCTCTACCACTCTTCATGGCAATGCTAGGAAATGGTATGGAAATCTCTCTGATGTTAGCATCACATCTATGGACCAGTTAGAAGAAACCTTTCGCTAAAGATGGGGTATTAAATTGGAAGATATCCAAATGTTACTGAAAAGACTCGACTATATAAAACAAGCTGAGAATGAGACTGTCAGGGAATTCCATAATAGGTTTGAGAACTTGCTATATCAGATTCCTAGAAGCCATCATCCTGGAGACAGGTACCTCATGTATCTCTATACCAATGCACTCTTAGTGCATTTAGGGTTCCTCCTCAATAAAAAGGGGCCAAAAACAATCGATGATGCCTATTACATGGCCATCCAAATCGAGGAGAATATCTCTTTGTCCAAAAGAATACACATCTTCTCTCTAGGAATCAAAATTGATGACCCCAAAGGTACCCCAGACACCCTTAGTCTAGAGAGATCACTTTCCCTTGATATCTTTGAAAGAAGGGAACAAGTCATCAACCAACAGGAGGTTGAGGAGAGCGATCCTAATAAGGTTTTCCAATCCCATGAGGAAGGGCAAGAATTTACTCATGCTTCCACCGAAGATAACGAAGATGTGGTTAAAGAGCGAGAGCCTGGAGATATCAAACACGATGATGACGTATCGATATGTGCTCCTCCCTCTGATGAAACCATCCACGATCCTATTCCTCCTACACAAGAAGAAGAGGATGAGGTTAGTCTCTTTCCTTTTTAGGTTCTTGATAATGCCTTATTTTATGATTCAAAGAGGGAAGAAGAAAGGGAACCTTTGAACAAGACAGACCCTCCTTCTTATAAAGTTGAAGATGTAGAAGCAGGTCTTCTATTTGATGAAGTTATCCAAATACTTGAAGCTCCTGCACAAGAAGAAGTAAGCAAGGTGAGTTATTTCCCTTCCCAAATTTTTAAGGATTCTTTATCTTATGATGTGGAAAGTGAAGAAGTGTTGGATGTTTTTACCCCTTCATGCTATAACGAAGATGATGATTTTGTTGATAATATTGAAGACTTCATACACGTCGGGAAGCGTAATTGGGATGTGATTGGATATGATGGGGATCCCATTTACGACATTGAGGGTCATGTCCAAAAGTTGCCTTCACCATTATCACATGAAGTTACTAATAAATTTTACATTGGGCAACAAGGACATGACATGATTACAAATTATTTTCAGACACCCAAGGATGACTTGATGCTATGCTCTCCTAATAATTTTCGGTCATACCTTGAGGACTTTGAGGATTGTTCCTTTGAGCACTTGGATTTATTCTATGAAGAAAATTATCAACCATCGTTTTGCTCAGATCTTGATAAGAGTGAGGAAGTTGCTTGCCTGAAGCAAGATACTTGTGAAAAGATTTTCCACCTCCCTTTGATTACTTTACCTCGCTATGTCACTAAAGGTATGGTTTGGAAACATGTCCCTTATCCCAAGTCTTCTGTAGGACAAAACCGTCAACTTCCCCTTAAGAAATTGTCAGTCATCCTCAGGATTCTTGCTAGTCCCTTCCCAGGCCTCAGATTGTGAAGACGTCCGAGGTGGCCAGCTTTCAGACCTTTTCAGTAAGTCTTTTGAACCTTTGACTTTTCACGATCCCTTTCTGAGATGGATTGAGCACTTTCCTGAGAGTATGACTTGGCACCACTTTTTCCCTCCCACCCACCTCCATGAGCTAGACCTTACGATTTCCAATGATAAAATACATTTTTTGACTCATGTTATCTTTTTGCTTTACTTATCACTGCGTTGGTTTATGAAGAAGCACATAGGCATGTATTGTGAGACATTGCTAGGATGGTTTCACTGGCTATTTGACTATACATAGCATTCAACCAACAAGTAAGTAGAGGTAAGTAGGTAGGCATTTTTCATCCATTGTATATACCATCTGCATTTCATGCTAGAGTAGTTGTATTTACATTTGTATATATGCTTTCTTACATTCATTTTCTGTACCATATATGAGCCAAGGGTGATATCACCACCCCAAATGATTACTAATAAATTCTGTTGAGATCAAGCAGATCACAGGTCATGCAAGAGATGCTGAGGTTCTCATGCGCTCTATGGTGAGCACATGTCCCCGAGTTAGAGCCAGATGTTATCCCCTAGCCTAGGGATAACTAAGGAGATTATGTCTCGAGGCCCACAGGTCCTAGACATGGAGTACCGAGAGCCATATTGACTTGACCCTGGCCCTGGAGGGTCCATCTTTCTTCTTCAGCGCCTCCACCTTGTCAGCAACAACAACATCCATCCCATTGGCCTGGTCCTTCACCAACAGTGGGTCTTGCTCCATGAGGTAATGAGTCCGGGTATCATGGTATGTGTCACTCTGATTCTCAAAACATTTGAATATGTGCATTTAATTCTTTTTACTTCTGACGTGTGCTTGGACCTTATGCCTTTCCACTTGTCCACACCTGGGGGGAATGACAGGATGCCCTAGCAAGTTGGTTCCCAAAGGGTTTGAGTTGCCACTGGGCGGGTTTATGAAAGGTCATCGTCCACTCCCACCATACTTATCACTTTTCATCTTTTTCCCTCCATCCATCCGCTATGTTGGTTCGGGCATTGGGTTTGCCAAGCTAGCAAGGGTTGTACCTTACCTTGTGGGAAGAAGGTGCTAAAGGCCCAGAGGGTAAAAGTAGCTGGCAAAAGATAAAAGCCAAAAGAACAAAACCTTTAGATGCTTCGCCCAGGGATCCCTGAGAAAACAATAAGTGGCTTCTCAACAAGAAATAAAGGGACCCATAAAATAATAAAATCAAGACCTAGTTGGAGGATAGGGGTCTCATCACGAGCCAACTTATTATGTCCATGGGTATGTAGCGGTATGACACTACCTTTCAGCTGGTCACCACGCCAGGGTAGTGGCTCTTGGTGGCATAGCCAAGAGAAAGGGGGTCTCATCACGAGCCAACCTTCTCATCTCTGTGAAATGCTTGTGGGTAACATTGTCACCATTGGTCACCACGCCAGGGCAGTGTCCCCTAACTAGTCTCTTGAAAGAAAAAACAATAAGATAAAAAGATAAAAGGCATTGAATGGGCTTGGAAACATTTGCATCCATGACAAGGTGCAACTCACCCATGACAAGGTGCAACTCACCCTCTTCATAGGCACACACAGGTAAGCCATACATTCCCCTGTCATCACTCCACCCATTGCTCAAACATCCCTACACCACCTCATCCACTTACATGGCCTGGATTTGTCTTCACTTGGAAACATCCCACGTCCAATGAGAATTAGCCCAATAGGACCTCCTGACTATTATAATATGATGGATTTGCTTGTTTTACCATAGACAATATCACTATTGTCACCCAACCATAGGCCGAAGCCACCCTCCGAGCACCTTAACCTTGACAGAGAATCACTTGGGAAGCAAACCTTAGGCTAGATAGCCAAACAAAGGGTAGCGCACCTTTCCCCAAGGATAGCGCACCAAACAAGAGCTGATCAGATAGTCCAAACCATAACCAAGAGATAGTCCAAGCTAAAACCTAAATCTGCTAGCTGCAGCAGCTGCAACGACAACTCCTCCAAACTTGCGCACAAACTGGGCAACTGTAGTGCGCACAAGTGCTGCTCTGCAATTCTGAGAATGCCTGCCAGAATGAAGACTGGCCTCATGTATTTATACTAATTCTGGCCAACTGCCTGGGCCGACTTCTCATTCTGGGTGCCTATTTACTTAGTATATAATATTTCTTCTGGCCAATTTCTTCTCTCGGAGGCTAATAACCTAATACAAATTATCCTCTTGAGCCGACTTGTCTTCTAGGGTTATTAGCCAACTTATTAGGGTTTGTTCTTGCTTCCCGGAATATTCTATTCTCATCAGGTTTACATGTGGAGGTAAATACCACCCACAACTACCATAATATTAACATTCCCTCCTAGCTAGGGAGGTGTTGACCGCCCATTTAGCAACGGTGGTCAACTCATGTGCCATGAAGATGCATCACCAGATGCAAATTTGATGAAGACAGTTTTGGTTCTACTTGGGTATCTGATATCCCAGCACAAAATTTTGTAAACGAAATTTCCGCACCCCTGCGTGGGTTGATAATGTAATAAGTCTGCATGGATCATAGTTAGGTCAGGCACCTTGGGTGTTTCCATTAGGGGAGTTCCTTTCACCGAGGGTTTTTTATCCTCAGGTTGTTGACCGGGCTTCACGGCCTGACCGACTTCCCTTGAGTTTTTCCCTCCTCACATGCAATAATTTCCTCCAAAGTGGGGAAAGGCGCTCTAATGGTCTCATTTTTTGGTAGCCTTTGTTTAGGAATGTTGTAAATGACCATGCCAGACAGTGTAGAAAGTTTTGCGGAATTTCGTCGAGTCTAGATAGGTTTTTTTTAATTAATTAAATTTTTAATAATTTAATTAATTAATTATTTTTTGAGTTAATGTTGTAAAAACTGGATCTTTGGGATTTTGATAGGGGTATTTGTGCTCAAAAGAAATGGAATAGCACCCCCTACACCCATAGACCAAGTTTCAGCTCAGTCGGACAAGTTTTACTATGTCTTAGTCCACTCAGAGTCAGTCTTAGTCAAAACAACAATTTTAATTGCTAAAATGACATTAGTCAAATGTCAAAAACATTGTAATTTTGAGTTAGTGAGTGGATGTTAAGGTGGCAATGAGCAAGTTAGACCCTCCTAACCTACCCAAACCCATCCTAACCTTTTCCCAACTTAATTCAACCTCTTTACTCACTTTTTCACCTTTCTAAACCTTGCCCTAAGGGGAAAAACGACCCACCAACTAACCAATTCCTTGTTTCAAGGCTTGAAACTTGGAATGGGCCCCTCTCACATGAGGTGCGCCCCCCTAGACACTCCAAGACCCTAACCCATACCAAAAACCTAACTCTAAACCTATTCTAACCCCTTACCCACCTTCTACACTCAATTTTTACACCCCCCTAGGGCGAGTGACGTTTTTCCTTGGTGGAGGTTGTTGTGACTTATTTGGGGCCCCCTCTCATGAGTTATGACTCCCTTTGACCCCCACATCACTTCCTAGGATGATCCCACTCCTTTTCTTTCATTAATTCTCCTCCATTTCTTCATTTTGACCATTTTTTGGGCCCCTCCAAGAGGAGTTACGCCCCCCCTCTTCTAGAAACTCCACAAATGATTTTTTAAAAAATTATTTGAGACCTCTCACCTTCCTTGACATCAATCCCAAGGCCTCCCACACCTCTTTGCTTGATCCCAACACCTTCTACACTTTCCTACACCATAGATCTAGCTTTCAAACCCTAGATGGTGTGCCCACTCATTGAGATTTGCTCATTTGATGTGGTTTTGACACTTGGAGTTCATCCAAGTGCCTTCACTTTGCCTCTTGAGGTATAAGTAGAACCCTCCCTCACCTCTTTTACTCACCAATCTTTGTGCTGAGAATATTATGCTGAAATTTCTCACACTTCTGTCTTCTTGCTCTTGCCATTTTGCTATCCATTCATTGCTCTTGGGAGTCTAGTAGCAAACTAGTGGCTACAACACTCTCACATTTTGGTAATGAGAAAAAGCTTTGGAGGATCATTGGTGCATTCTTGAGTATTCTTTATGCTCCATACATATGAGGTGATATTGTTTACTTGTTGTTGATGTGTTTATGGTAGTAGATCTTTGGTAGAGTATTCTACTAGGGTAAGCTAATTGAAGAGTATTCTTGTTAGTTTATGTTCATTTCGAATAGCTTAGGATTGCAAGTATTTCTTTCTAGGCTTGATTTGAGATAACTATCTATTCCATATTTCATATTTGCTCTAAGTTTTGCAAGTCATCCCAAAGGTTTCATTGGGATAGCTATCGAAGAGGATTCTACCCTTGAGGCTTTCTTACACTCCTTATCTCTTTTTTATGCCATTTAAATTTCTGCAATCATTTCCATATATTTTTCAGTTTGATTTTTAGTCTTAGAGAGGTCAAAAATCACTTTTATATTTCATATTTGTTTGCTGGAAATTTCTGTGTAAAAACAGAAATATCTGTAATATATTTTGGTGCTTTTGCAGCATTTCCAGCAAGCTTTTGCTTGCTGTTTTTTGCAGGTTAGTGACAGATTTGAAGATACAAGCTGCCAAGAAACACCTAGGAGGCTTCCCAAATACTTCTTCTTGGTTTGGGTAACATCTCTCCTTATCTTTCCTTCACATTTCTAATTTTCTGCAATATTTCTCATACTTTTTGGGCCCTAAAATAAATCTAACTTAGATTAGTTTACTTATTCTTTAAATTAGTTTATTCTTTTGTTCATAACATTGTTAGCTTAGTTCTATTTCATTTCATTTATTTTAACCTAAGCTACCCTCCTTGGCCAACATTGGAAGGCTTGCCACCACCTTGGCCATTGTAGTGGTGTTTCATTTTCAAGTCCTATTCATTTTTGCTTTAAAAATAAAATCATAAATAGTAATATTAGTCTCACTTGCCGGCACCTTGGGGGAGTCATCCCCAAAATCGCCTTGGCTTAAAGGAAATCTACTTGTGGTGATCTACATGCTTAGTTGTTAGAATATCTTAGATAGTGATCATCCTTCTAAGTTTTATTTCCATTAAGTTTTTCATTTCCACATACTATTGCTCTCATGGTTAATGGTTTAGTAACTTAGATGCTATCTTAAATGCTTTAATCCACTTCATCTCAAGTTGTTTTGCTGTTTTAAAATCTTATATGCATGTGATACATATGGTTTAATTTTCCTTTTTCATTTTGCTAAGTAATTCATCTCTCAAGCACTTTTACTTTCATATGCTTAGCAAATACATGTGGATGTTGGTTAGTTCTTAGATCTCATTTTGTAGATCATATTGGCAAAACGTCTTTCCTTTTGTTTCTCAAGTTTTATGCTATGATGATGGATAGACATATGTGATGTGGAATATCTCTTAAATGCTCACGTCTTAATCTTACTTCATGCCACGTCTTGCACATATATGATCTCATGCTTTGGGTTTAATGTTTCACACGTAAAAGTTTCTTTGAGCTCACGTTTTGGTTGATGGTTTAAACATTGACAATCTTTCTTTTATGCTATGACATGTTATTAATGGTTTAATTGACACATTGCAAGCATTATTTTTCATACATTTTGCTCACGGCCATGCGCTAAAAACATAAAATTTAAGGGTCTAAAACTCATCTAAAATACACCCAACACATCTAAAGACCTGCCCGAGGGTCATAATAACACTTAGGAACAATTTTAGGGGCTCCACTCAGCCATCTCCACCATCTAAAACGGGTTTGAGGGACAGTCCAGGCGGTAGTGGCGGGGGACCGTCCCGTGGTTTCGTTGGGGAGATCCCGCGACTGGACTACTTCTTACTGTGCGGGCTGACCTTGGAAGCTAGGGTAAGGCCTCGTTAGCCTTACTATCTTGAGCACCGGGCAGTCATTTGGCCAAGGGAGGGGGAAGTTTGGAGCACACACCTAGTTTAGAGGGAAAGGGGAATAAAATTAATCAATCTTTAAGAAACTCCTAAACACCTAGTTGCATAGACCACCTTTGTATGATTGGGGTAGATGTATTGATAGGATCACATCATTGGTGACAATATTATTTGCTTATCTTATGTGCAACTTGATGGTGAATATTTCTTGTGTCTAAGTGAATACTTTGGTAATCATTGAAATATCTTATTTGTTGATTGTTGTGTTGTGAGTCAAGGAAGTTTTGAGTATCCCACTTGGGGAGGCATTACTTCTTTTGATTCTTGAGTGCTTGTGTGATTGTAGCCAATGAAGGCAGTCCAATAGAGTAAGTGCTATTGGGGCATGCTTGGCAAATTGTGAACACTTACACTTCTTGTAATCTTTAGTATTCTTTTGTAAGTATTAATAATATTGTTTTGGGGTAGTTTAACTTTGATTTATTTGTAAACATTTTGTAATTGAACCACCCTCAAACATAGTTGACCCCATTGCCCAACCTTAGGCACTAGTCTTTAGTTGACTTAGGGAAAGGGTTGCTTTTCA
>JASDQU010099849.1:593908-622363 GCA_032191745.1 Picea mariana
GCATATATAAGAAGGTTATAACAATCAAATATGGCACATACCATGATACCTCGGACCAATTACCTCATGGAGCAAGAGTCCTCTCCGATGCAAGCCCAGGCCGGTGGTGATGGAAACTGCTACTGCTGACAAGACAAATCTGACGAAGAAGAAGAGACATGGGCCCTCCAGGGCCATGCTCAAGTCAATCCCGCTCTCGGTACTCCATGTCTAGGACCATGTGGGTCTCGAGACATGATCTCCTAGTTATCCCTAGATATCGGGGATAACAGTGCGCACAAGTGCTGCTCTGCAATTTTGAGAATGCCTGCTAGAATGAAGATTGTCCTCATGTATTTATACTAATTCTGGCTAACTGCCTGGGCCGACTTCTCATTCTAGGTCCCTATTTACTTAGTATATAATATTTCTTCTGGCCGACTTCTTCTCTTGGAGGCTAATAACCTAATACGAATTATCCTCTTGAGCCGACTTGTCTTCTAGGGTTATTAGCCAACTTATTAGGTTTTCTTCTTGCTTCTTGGAATATTCTATTCTCGTCAAGTTTACACGTGGAGGTAAATACCTCCCGCAGCTACCATAATATTAACACTGACGTCCTCTCCAAACCTAGCTTGTAGAATAACATAACGTCTTTGAGCACTTGTCTAGGAAAGGGGGGTTTTATGTGTGAAAATTCAGGTCCTATCAAGCATGCCTACTGGGTCTGTCTTTGACCACAGTTAGGCTCTGAGTTTCAACTGTTATGTAAAGTATTTGCTGCTGTTTTAGGACAACCAACTGTCCAAGAACTTCTTGCTGATTTGTTACAGTTGCACTTCCAATTTTAGGTGCTCTAGCATGTAGTTTTAGTAACCAGAAGCTAGCACATGCATACTAAAATAAGTATAACACACCTAAAGATCTTTACAGCTGAAATAAAGCAGATCTAAGAGACTAACACATGCATTTTTGTACACAGGTATTTTTGGTCAACATGACCCTGGATAAAACCCCCCCGGGGAAAACCAATTTGCGATATCTGTCTATATAATGATGATTAAAGCAAGAGATACAACAAGTAATGAAATACAATGGAACCTGTATACATAGCAAGCTCCTCACGAGCCTTGCCACAAGAACCAGAGAAAGAAGTGCCCAAACTGTGGTGCGCCCTCTCCCTTTGTTTCCCTCTATACTGAACTGAAGCGCCCTAGCTCATATGGAACTCAATGAAGAAATCCCTCCACAGGAATGTCCTCTCCTGTGCTGCCTCTCCACTGAAACTGTCAGAGCTCGAATCCTCCAAGCAGATCTGCTACCAGGTAGCTGCCAGTCCTCTTAACGTGTGCGCCCCTCTTCTAGCAAAAATGATCACCATAAATAAACTGAGCCATAAACTGAATGTCTCTCTCCACAGAAACAAGCGCCCAAGCTCTCCTCTCCCTATGCATCAGACCTCATTCTGATCTGACAAGTCCTCCTCCTCTGATGAGCAAATGAAGGAAACAAAATGTGCCCTCCTCCTCAAGATGCGCCCCTCCTCCATGAAAATGCTCCCTCTCAAAGATGGAAGCTATGGCTCCATGGAAATGCTCTCCATGCAAGCTCAAATCAACTTCAAGCTTCTCCTCAAGCTCTCAAGGGTTTTACTCAAACCCTCATGAACTGCGCCCTCCTCCTCCTCGAGAAATGTGCCCCTCTTCTCTTCTCCAAAAATCACAATTGAAGAATGAGTCTCAAAAATATCTTTACCCTCTCTTTAGCCTCCTCATGCCAACCCTAAAAGATCAATGGCCTAGATTAGATCTAGCCAAGTCTATTCAATGGGTGAGATCAACTCCAATAATCCCACTAAGGAAACCAACTTTCCTTAGTTGCTTTGTGTCTATTAATTCACCCACATTGTGAATTAATTGTCACTTTATGACTTAAGTGACATATTTCACTTTTGACTTAAAACTCCTAAGTCAAAGTGAAATTAGAATCATAAAGTAAAGTACAATGGTATTAGTCTTCCCCCTAAATAGAAAGAGCCCCCATCGAGGTGACAGTGGGTGGGGAAGCTCCTGTTACGCCAGTTTGACCCTTATCCTTCAGCTACTTGACCTAAACTACAAACTGAGGTAACGATTCTTGATCGTTTTCTTGTTGAGTGCTCTGTAATCGATGCACATCCGTAACGTGCCATCCTTCTTCAGTACTAGGATGACTGAAGATGCAAAATGACTCATGCTGGGCCTGATGTGCCCTGTTGCCGTCCTAATACACACTTGCAAACGTGAGCAAAGTCCAGCTCACTTAGTGTGTCCTTGGAGGCACAATGCCTAGGTTCACAGTCCACACTGTCACCTTGACTGGAACCTCTTCCTTCTAGGCTTACTCCTAGGGAAGCCAAGGGGGGTAGACCCTAGTTACTAGATTGGATTTAACGTTTATGGTTCTAGGATGTGGTTTTAATTGGTTAAAGGCTAAGGGGGGAAAACTAGCCTAAGATGCTAAGGCAGGAAATGCAAAGTGCAAGTCTATCTATATGTCAATCAACCCTTTCCCTAAGTCAACTAAGACTAGTGCCTAAGGTTGGGCAAGGGGTCAACTAAGTTTAGGGGTGGTTCAATTGCAAAGTGTTTACAAGTGAAATAAGTTAAACTACCCACAAATTAAGGATTACAATTACTTACAAAAGAATTAAAGATGTTATAATGATTACACAAGATACAAATAGATACAAAGGTACAAGAAAATAAAAGTGAGATCAACACATGAGCCAAACATGCCTCAATAACACTTACTCTATTGGACTGCTTTTCAATGGCAGCCATAAAAGCACTCAAGACTCAAGAAGGTGATGCTTCTCCAAGTGGGATACTCAACTCCTTCTTGAATCACACCACAAAAGCAATGAAGCAAGATGTAACAATATTTAACTCATATGCTCATATAAACATGAAACATTAAAGACATAAACCATGTAGTTGCAATAAGGATGATGAGCATGTAATTATTATCAAAGTGTGTTCCTACACATACATCTAAAGGCCCCCAACACACAAAGATTGTCTATGCAACTAGATGTTTAAGGAGTTACTTAAAAGTTAGATAAATTTTATTCCCTCCCCCTAAACTATGTTGGTGCTTTAAGCTTCCTCCTCCCTTGGCCAAATGATTGCCGGGTGCTCAAGATAGTAAGGCAACGAGGCCCACCCTAGCTTCCCAGGTCAGCCCTGACAGTAAGAGTACTTCCCGGAAAGGATCCCCTTAAGAATCACGGGACGGTCCTCCGCCACTTCCTTCCGTTGTTTTCTTCAAACCCATTTTAGATGGTGGAGATGGCTGAATAAAGCTATCCTAAAAGTCTAAAATGTTATTATGACCCTCGGGTGGGTCTTTAGGTGTGTTGGGTTGATTTATGAGTGTTTTAGGTGTCCAAAATTTTAGTTTTTAGCCCAAAACCGAAATGAAATTGCTGTTATGAGTGTGCTTGCAAGATGTAAAAGTGATAACCATGAACACATCAAAACATCAATGGAAATCTGCAAGAGATATATCATTCATTTACTTAACCATATGTGAAGATAAACTTGAAATGAAAAGCAAGTAAATGACAAGAACAACTTGTCAACAAGTATAGCAAAATGAGACAAAATGAGATCACTTAACCATGTGTGTTATGAGATTACTTAACCATGTATGTTATTGCTTATGAAAGATATGTCAAGTGGAAGAAAGCTTGCTGAAAAGATAAATGATACCATACACCATTCACATGTCCATGAGGATTCTTGCAACTTAAATGAAAAGACATGAAAAAGTTGAAGGATATTAGTTGCCCAAGATGTATTACTAATCAAGCATAGATGTGTGATATGTTTAGTTATGCCAATACTTAGATCACATGTGAAAACTTAAAGCATATAGATAAAACTTAGATAACCAAAACTTTTACCAAGATAGGCAACACATGTGAGGATCTAGATCTTAACTTGGTCACATATGCTTGAAAAAGAGAGATGAATAATGATTTAAGAAACTAGACAAGATATATCACTTTAACAAACTTAAAGCACTAAACCATTAACCATGATGAGCTTAAGCATATGTAAGAGATATAACATTAGATGTGATGACTATTCTAGAAGATTTAAACCATTAAGCATATAGATCATCCACATGAATATTTTTCCTTTAAGTCTTACGATTTTGGGGATTACTCTCCCAAGGTGTAGGCACATTAATTTTAAACAAAACTTAGAAAGCAAAAGAATAAACCACTTACAATGGCCAAGGTGGAGGCAAGCCTACCATTTTTGGCCAAAGAGGGTTGTAAAGAAATAAAGAAAATTGCTGAAAACAAAAGCTAAACTACTTTGCAAAGGATCAATATACAATGGCTGAAATATACAAGTAAAATGCAAAAAAATGAGGAGAGAAGGGGAAGGAAAGGTTACCCACTTAGTTGGGTAGCGTTTGTTGTGTTGTATGGCTGAAAGTTGGCAGCATATCCCCTTGTTTCTGTTATGAACCTGTAAAAACCAGCAAGCAAAAACTTGCTGGAAATGCTGCAAAACACAAGAAAGCTAAGGAAAATTTTTGATTTTTATGCAGAAATTTTCCACATTGAAATCTCCAAGTAACAAAACTGAAATATGTGAATATTTTTGACCTATCTAAGAGGGTTAGCTAACTGAAATATATAATGGAATGCAGCAGAAATATAAAACCAAATAAACTTGGAGTTTGAGTAGGAGTCAAGGGAAGACTCGGGCTTAAGGCTTTCCCAATGATCCTTTGAAGTGAACCTGCAAAACTTGAGACAAGGGTGAGCCAAGAATAGATATTGCAAATGGGTAAACTAACTACTTGAAATACTTCAAAGCAATCTAGCTACCCACCACAAATAAATCAGCAAGAATATTCTATGCTAATCTACCCAAACAAAATACTTCAATTCAAGATCTACCCAACCAAACCACATGAAAACAAATCCCACAATATCACCTCATATGTAGAAACCAACAAGAATACTCTATGATGTTTCCAAATCCTCCAAAGTTTTATTAACCAAATATGAGAGTGTTGGAGAAATACTTGCTCCAAGACTCTCAAGAGCAATGAGTGAGATGGCAAGATGGCAAGAGCAAGAGAATGAGAGTGAAGTGAAATTCCAGTATAGTAACACTAACTCAAAGAATGGTGAGTTGGGAGTGAGGAGAGGGATCTATTTATACTTGGAGAGGCAAACCTACCTCTCTTGGATCAATGCCAAGTGTCCACCACCAAGCATAAGAGTAGATCTCAAGGCTAGGGCACACCATCTAGGGTTTGAAAGCTAGATCTAGGGTGTAGAAAAATGGAGGTGTTGGGATCAAGCAAAGAGGTGTGGGAGGCCTTGGGATTGGTGCCAAGGAAGGTGAGAGGTCTCAAATAATTTAAAAAAAATCATTTGTGGAGTTTCTAGAAGAGGGGGGCGTAACTCCTCTTGGAGGGGGCAAAAAAAGGGTGAAAATGAAGGAATGGAGGGGGATTAATGAGAAAAAAGGAGTGGGATCATCCTAGGAGGTGATGTGGGAGTCAAAGGGAGTCATAACTTATGAGAGGGGGCCCCAAATAAGTCACAACAACCTCCACCAAGGAAAAACGTCACTCCCCCTAGGGGGCCATGATTTTTGAGTGTAGAAGGTGGGTAAGGGGTTAGAATAGGTTGGAAAAGGTTGGGAGGGTTAGGTAAAGTCTAATCTTGCTCTTTTCCACCTTCAAACTAACCCATTAACTCTTTTTTACAAAAATTACAAAAATGACTTAGCAATTAAAATTGCTGTTTTGACTGACTTTGACTCCGGGTGGACAAATGCATAGCAAACTTTGTCCGACTGAGCTGAAACTTGGTCTATGGGTGTAGGGGGTGCCTTTCCATTTCTTTTGAGCACAAATACCCCTATCAAAAACCTAAAGACCCAGTTTTTACAATATTTGTTCAAAAACATTTAATTAATTAAATAATTAAAATCCCAACCTTAGGAAAATTAATTGAATTTAATTAATTAAAAAAAACCTATCTAGACTCGACGAAATTCTGCGAAACTTTCTACACTGTCTGGCATGGTCATTTACATCATTCTTAAACAATAGCTACCAAATGATGAGATCATTAGAACGCCGTTCACCACTTTGGAGGAATTATTACATGTTTGAGGGAAAAACTCATAGAAAATCAACCAGGCTGAAAAGCCCAGTTGACAACCTGAGGATAAAAAACTCTCGGTGAAAAGAACTCTCCCAATGAAAACATCCCATGGTACCTGACCTAACTATGATCCATGCAGACTTATTACATTATAAACCCACGCAGGGGTGCGGAAATTTCGTTTACAAAATTTTGTGCTGGAGCATAAAATGCCCAAGTAGAACTAATACTGTCTTCAACATATTTGCATCTGATGATGCATGTCTTCATGGCACATGAGTTGACCCCCTAGCTGAATAGGCGGTCAACATGCCCCATAGCAAGCAATTCTTTGATTGCTTTCTCAATTTCGTCCTTAAATTTCTTGGGGTGCCTATAGGGTGTTGTAATCACCGGTGTAGCCCCTGTCTCTAACTCAATCATGTGCTCAAAACCCCTGTCTGGCGGTCTCCTTGGTGGTATCGGCCCAAATATTGGCTCATAACGTACCAGAAGCTCTCTGATCTGTGGATGGTACTGCTCCCTACCCTCTGAGTCCTTTCGCGTGGTGATCAAACATTCTGTTGCGTAAGCCACATCACCGCGATGAATGATCTGCTTCATCCTCTTTGTCGATACTGCTCGGGGTGCCCCTGTAGACATGCCTCTCAGCACAACTCTCGATCCACTGGCGTCTCTGAAGCTCATGGTCAACGTCTGATAGTTGAACCCAATCTTCCCCAATGAATATAACCACTATACCCCTAACACGACATCAGTATCTGATAGGTCAACTACATAGAATGTGTCAGTCAGGATGTAGTTGCCTAGTTTGACCTCTAGGTCAAGGATCATGTCCAAGCATGTCATCGTGTATCCATTAGCCACTGCCACATGGAATCCCTCAAACTCCTCTGTGCGTAACCCCCTCCTGGCTACTAAGGATGTATCTATGAAGTTGTGGGTGGCCCCACCATCAACCAAAGCTGTCATGCGTTGCCCTTGTACAAGGCCCTTGAGCCTAAGAGTGTTGTACCTGGGTACTCCTGAAAGGGTGGCTATGGTTCCCCCTTTCACCTCTCTACGAGGTTTTGCCTCCTCCTGGGGTTGTGCCCTTGCCGGTATCTGAGGTTTATTCGGCTGCTGCTTTGGCTCATGAGTGGTCTCAGTCTCTGAATCACTGTCTGTCGGTGCCTGAATATCCTCATCCTCCTCCTCACTGCCCGATTCCACTTCAATATAGTGGATCAATCCCTTCCCCATGCATCTATGCCCGGGGACCCAAGGGTCTCTGCAAGAGAAGCAAAGCTTCTTCCTCATCAACTCCCGTCGCGTATCATCATCCAACTTGGGCTTGCCCTTCCATTCCCTTAGAAGATTCTTCTGATCCTTGTCTCTCTATGGTACAAAGGGTTTGGTGAAAGGTTTAGTTTTTGGCACTGAATCTGCCAAATCTCTAGTGTGTCGGATGGCCTGTAAGGTATGAGGCCGGTAGGCCTTCACCCATCGTCTCAAGGGTTCTGTGAGTCCTTCTGTGAATAGCATGACCAATCGGGGTTCAGATATGTCTGTCACTGCCACTGCTACCCTCTGAAACTCTGAGATGAATGCCTCAGCTGTGCCAATTTGTCTCAACTGGGCTAGATCTCTAAAATGGATCTCTGGATCCCTCCTATCAAATCTATCCATGAGTCTCTTTGTGATCTCTCTTAGGAGGTGATGCGATTGTGACCCAATGTCACCAATCCATGATGCCACCACTTGTGTGCCTCACCCTCCAAGTGTAGGGTGGCGAAACTGATGGCCTCTGACTCGGTCATCTGGTTGAGCTTGTAGTAGGTGTCTAGTTTCTGTACCCAAGCTTTGGCGGTGCATTTGGATGATCTGTCAAAAGAAGGTATGGTGAGTTTACCAACTTTTCGGATGAAGTCAGTGTTATTCCCCTACTGTTGCTGCCCTCCCCTCTATGGCTCTCTAGGACGGTTCTCGAGTCTGAGTCCACAGTACTCGACTAAGTTCATATCTTGATGGAAGTCATGGCCCAAGGCTGCATACTCTCTCCGATACTCTGCAATGTCCTCTGCATGAGTGGATGGTCTCTGTGCTATCGGTACCTATGCTGCTACCGGGGATGCCCTCTGGAAGTTGGGAAACAACGGACGTGGAATCCTTCTCACAGAGGTATATGTGCGAGTGGGTGACTGGGGTCTACTGCCTGCCCCTGAGTTCCCATGTGCTGCATGTGGGGCTTGTGTGCCCGGGATGTCTGCCATAGCCAGTCTATCCTCTACCTGAGCCAAAGACTGAGACATGGTCTGCTGACTAGCTAGCATATCACTGATAACCTGCATGAAGGCTACGTCTGGATCCACGAGGCCCTTACCATTGCCCTCTGGTCGCTCATATCTGTCACCTAGCCTCCTCTCTGCTTTGCGCTCTGCTCTTCTTTCTGCTTCTCTGTGTGCCTCTTCCTCTTCCTATGAATTGGGAGGGAAGGGAGGAAAGTTAGGCCTATCCCTTCTTTCCATGCGCCAGTTGTAAGTGGCATATTCGTCACCTGCGTGCTCACGACCATCTGGTTCTTCTGCTGTATTCATTGTCTGTAGTCACAGGCTGGCAGGACTAAAGCTCTGATACCACTGAAATATCCCTGATCCCGCTGATCAAGATATTTGCTACTGATCTAATGTTCTGTCTCGCAGATCTGATACACTGGGGGTTTCTGGATGCGTTTTAGTTGTGTGTTTGAGATATTTATGGTTATTGCAAGTGCATGTTGGTTATTCCATGTGCATGTTGGATATTTATGGTTTAAACAGTATATAAAGGATGCATGCGGGAGTAAAGAACATCATTTGCCCAATAACATGTATTATGCGACTCAAGCATGGAAATACAATAGCATACTGGAAATATAGAAATAATCGTCAGCTAGATCTCATGGATCGTCACTAGAATACAAACAAATAACATCAAAATACCCGTGATCAGAAGATGATAGCAGATCTGATGCATGCACGGATAGATCAACAAAAATATGCTGTTCCGGGGAAGTACGGTAACCGCTACCAGCTGGCAAACTCGTCCGAAAGAATCGACCGTCGGAATGCGTTGGAAACTGCTCCAATAGAAGCGCCCTAGTCTCTAGACTGAAATGGATGATTGTCGGATCTCGGATCTAATCCCCGAGGCACTGGATCTGGACCCCTGGGGGGTTTGCGCACCTCCTGGGACACTGGATGGGCCCCAAAGGATTCCACCAACGAAATCTGCTGCTATATGGCTCAAAACGATCGTCTCGCCATATAAGGAAATGGGTCAGAAGGATTTGTCCAGATCTGCTATGAAACTTTGCATGCAACACCAAATATTTGTTTGGAAGAAATGCGCCCTAAATGGATGAATGGGTCGATCTGCAAGATTCCATCGTCAGAATCTAACGATAGATGGCTCAATAGAAGCGCCCTGGCTGGATCTCAAATGAGTTGGAAGGAAACTGCAATCTGGATACGGATCTCGTGCATCTCTCCAAACCCTCAAACTGACTTGCGCCCTCACTGGCTGAGCTACGCACTCTGCAAAGGATACTCCTGAAAAGTACGGTAAAATACCTGGATGGTATCTTCGATGGGCTAGGGTGTGTCTCTCAACATCGAAATTGATCAATGGTGGTGGTTTCCTCCAGAAATCCACAAAATAGTAAGGTCGACTCTCCTCCTCCTCTGGGAACTCTCAACATCAAATCATAACAATGCATAATGAGGAATTAGGTCAAATTCTTTCCTTTATACCTTTCCCAATCTAATTCACCATTGACCTCACTTAAGCTAGGCGCTTTTCCTCCTAAAGTGATTAATTAATTAATTAAGTCCCCCTTTAACACCTTTTCATTCTAATTCTTCGTTGACTTAGGCTTAAGTGACTTTTCCTAAGTATTTTGGCTTGATTCATCGTTTAGCCATTAATTCCTCCTTATTTCTCCATCTTATTCCCTGGTTGTATCTGACTATAGTCTACGGGAACATATAGACTACTAAGTCACTCCCTGTTTGCCTACTCTTGGGAACGGGACATCACAGTCTATGGTTTAATTTTCTAAGTGTTAAATCTCTTATGTGAGTTGAACATTCGTTTTTCAAGTATTTCATATCTTTTAGTTTATGCTCTTTATGGTGTGATCCCTCAAGAGATAGCGCATCCCACTTGGAGGCATCTTCTTGTTGGATCTTGAGTGCTTTAGTGGTTGCCATTGAAAAACAGTTCAATTCTTATTGGGGCATGCTTGGCCTTATGTGAATGATCTTAAATCTTGAATATCTTTTAATTCTCACACTTTGACAATTGGTTAATTTTGTCTATTTGTATCTTCTGTATCTCTTGTATAATTGTTGTAATATCTCTCATTCATTATTGTAAGTACTTGTATCTCTTGTTGTGGAATGGTTGTAACTTTGTAATACTTGTAATCTTTTGTAATTAAACTCCCTTAAACGTAGTTGACCCCTTGCCCAACCTTTAGGCACTAGTGACAGTTGATTTAGGGAAGGGTTTGCTTAACATAAGTAGTTTTGCACTTTGCATTTGCTGCCTTAGCATCATAGGTTAGTTTTCCCCTAAACCTTTAACAAATTAAAACCAACTCCTAGAACATAAACGTTAAATCACATCTAGTAACTAGGGTCTACCCCCTTGGCTTCCCAAGGAGTAAGCCTAGAAGGAAGAGGTTCCAGTCAAGGTGACAGTGTGGACTGTGAACCTAGGCATTGTGCCTCCAAGGACACACTAAGTGAGTTGGACTTTGCTCACGTTTGCAAGTGTGTATTAGGACGACAACACAACCATTAATTACACATACAACAACTCTGAGTCCACAACCCTCTTCCCCATTAGCTTGCACAACGCAAGGAATGGGATCCCCTTCTCTGCTCAGGAGTCCCTCAAGCTATCCCACTTCCCTCAAGGGCTCTAGCACAGGTTGCGAGGAAATCTCACTGTTGGGATTCGAGGAAATTGTCAGCTGTAGCTAATTGCCTCAATGACAACCATTATCATTCCGTACAGCCACAATTCTTACTTAATTCTGTTAAGGTTTAAGCTATTATTAGAGTTCTTTGCATTTCACTAGATAACAATAACATAGATAGGATCACTGAGAAATACACAATCACAAGAGACACATCATTTATCCTGGGAAACCCTCAAGGGGGAGAAAACCCAACAAAACTTCCTTATTATAGATAGCCAATACAATGACAAGAGATAACTCAAACAAATACAAAAAGTCCTCTCCCAAGAATGCGCCTCTCTCTCTCTCTCTCTCTCTCTCTCTCTTCTCCAACTGCAGCTCTGAAACTTGCTTTTCAATGAATAAGTGAGTGTGTGTCTAAGTGAGGCGCTAGCCTCCTTATTTATACAACTCTGGCATGTGTGGACGGAGGTGTCTTTTCACTGGCAAGGCTGACTTCTTCTTCTGGGTGGTTATAACCACCTTTAATATATTTTGGGGCCGACTTCTTATTCTGCCTATTACAATTATGTTTTGACCAATCCGCAAAAGGGGATTTTGGTCTTTTACAATAGCCGTCATGATCAATC
The DNA here is from genome assembly GCA_032191745.1 of Picea mariana. Taxonomy (NCBI): domain Eukaryota; kingdom Viridiplantae; phylum Streptophyta; class Pinopsida; order Pinales; family Pinaceae; genus Picea; species Picea mariana. The sequence goes on from JASDQU010099849.1 coordinate 605,646, forward strand.
CGCAATAGGGGATTGATCTAATGAATAATACAACAATAATAATTAGAATACACTTTGCAGTTACATTATTTCAACACTCCCCCTTAACAAGAAGGGTATTCTACAACAACATTAGGCGAGAGAGAGGACAACATCATCAACAACATCAGGTGGGTGAGAGGACAACATCATCAATATCATCTTGGAACACTGACTAGCGTATCTATAAATCATCGAAAGTTTTTCTCATCGACAACATCGTCATTCTCAATGGAATGGAATCGTCATCTGCATCAATATGGATTAGTACAAAACTAATACATCATCATCACAGCACGAGGCTGGTCACATCATCACAGCACGAGGTTGGCACACCACACAACAATTAAGCTGGAATCACAACACAACAATTAAGCTGGAAACACAGTACTAGACTGGCTTTACGTCACAACAATTAAGCTGGAAGCACAGTACTAGGCTGGCATATCTCAACACAACAGTTAAGCTGGAAACACAATACTAGACTGGCTTTACGTCACAACAATTAAGCTGGAAGCATAGTACTAGGCTGGCATATCTCAACACAACAATTAAGCTGGAAACACAGTACTAGACTGTCTTTACGTCACAACAATTAAGCTGGAAGCACAGTACTAGGCTGGCATATCTCAACATAACAATTAAGATGGAAACACAGTACTAGACTGGCTTTACGTCATAGCAATTAAGCTGGAAGCACAGTACTAGGCTGGCATATCTCATCACAACAATTAAGCTGGAAACACAATACTAGATTAGCTTTACGTCACAACAATTAAGCTGGAAGCAAAGCACTAGGCTGGCATATCTCAACAGAACACTACCCCCCCTTTCGAGGGAGGTCCTTTCAGACTATACCGAGCTTATCTCGAAAGTGCTCAAACTTTACACGAGATAGAGGCTTGGTCAACACATCGACAACCTGTTCATCCGTGCTAACATATTGGAGCTTTATGGCTCCTCTCTGCACCATGTCATGGATGTAATGATATCGGATCTCTATGTGCTTCGACTTGTCATGAAATACATGATTCTCTGTCATCTTTATGCAGCTCTGGTTGTCACATAGGATCGTGGTTGCTTCCATCTCTAGGTCAAATAGACCAGTCAATAACTTACGAAGCCATATAGCTTCGCAGTTGGCAGAACACACAACAATGTATTCTTCTTCCGCTGTACTGAGAGCAATGCTGGATTGCTTCCTACTCTGCCATGAGATCATGGCTGATCCCAAACTGAAACAACATCCTGAAGTGCTCTTCCTGTCAGAGACACTTTCAGCCCAATCTGAATCAGTGTACCCACTTAGTGTGAAATCATGATCTCCATCATAGCTATGACCACAATCTAATGTACCCTTAAGGTACCTCATCACATGTTTTGCAGAAACTAGGTGAACATGTCTGGGTTCTACCTGAAACTGACTCAAGGTGTTCACGGAAAAACAAATATCTAGTCTGGTGTTTGTTAGGTACATCAACGATCCAATGATTTGTCTATACAGCGTGACATCAATCAATTTTGACGAAGTGTCGACCAGTAGCTTCAGCTTCGTTTCCATGGGTGTATTCATGGACTTGCAGTCCAACATGTCAAATCTCTTTACGATTTCGACTGCATACTTCCCTTGGTTAAGGAAGATTCTCTTTGGGCTCTGCCATACCTCAAGACCTAAGAAATAATGCATTAGGCCAAGGTCTTTCATCTCAAATTCTAGAGCGAGCTTCTTCTTACATTCGGTAATGAGATTTTCTTCTCTAGTTAAGAATAGGTCATCGACATACAACAACAATATCACCGGCTCATCGTTCATAACCTTGAAGTAGAGGTTAGAACTTGCTTTACTCTTGGCAAAGCCCAAGCTCGTCAAGAAACTGTCAATTCTTCCATACCAAGCTCTAGGAGCTTGCTTCAACACGTACAAAGTTCCCTTCAACTGGCAGACGTGAGTCTTTCTACCTTCAATCTTCAAATCAAAGTTTCTCATTACATTGTACCAATCTGGTACATTCAGCTGCAACTCAATATGCACAATCATGTGCTAGCTTTGTGTGCTCTCTGTAAAGCACTATCTGTCTCACTAATTGAGAGTATGTCCTCTCCTCTTTCTGCAATTGTTCCTTCTGGAACTGGGACTCTGCACCTGCAGCTGCTCTGAAGCTGAGAATGACTACTTCATTCTCAATGTGGCTACTAAAATCTGAGAGTAACTCATCTTATTCTATCACGGCAACAGTTTATTTGAAACTGAGGGTGGCTCAATAACTGATACGGAATATATCTCTTCTTCTTTCATGGGGGTAACGCTATCTTTCATCATAGTCATGTCTCCATGACCTGACTAATGTACTGCACCATCTGCCACTTAGTTTTAAATATGGGGATTGCTCCCCTTGCATCTCATACTATATATGAATCATGGTTGTTCTGGTTGTTTGGATCTATTTCTTCAATAAGTGTCTCGTCATAGTCTTCTCCCTCTTGCTGGGAGAATCCTCTGGATACACATCAGGCTTTGTTCATCTGCAACATGCTTGATCTGTGTAGATCAATCTTGGAGGTCAATACTGACTTCTCTTCTAGTCTCACAGAAGAATCCACATCCTAGTCTTTCTGACTGGCTTTCTTCTCTGTTACTGAAACAAGGGAATCTTCCCAGGAGATTTCATATCTCCTAGAAGTTTTTGAAGCTACGATCTAGTCTTCTCATGACATCTGTCTCCCAGTCCTGTAAGTTGTCTCTTCATCTGATCCTTTCTGAGATCAGGCTTACTCTTGATTTCTTCAGAGTCTACAAGGACTTCATTATCTCTTACAGGGCATACTTGATATTTGAATACCAAGTCTAAATATAGAGTCATGCTTCAAAAGAGATTTGCTTCTTGTTCTAATGTTCGGTCATCTTTGGAGCCTTCTGCTCCTTTTAATCAATCTTCATATGAGATACTTTGAATCTCAAGAGATAGCTTCTTCTTCATCTTCTTTGGTACATGAGTGTATATGATCATGTACATAGTCTGCTTCATGTCTCATATAATATGTTGCCTTCAACAACCTTCACTATAGCTTCCTCAGAGTTATCACCTCTGACCTGAAACAAGGTCAACAAAACAACAAGCAGGAATAGTACTCTTTTGATAATAGTAGGTAAAGCAATAGCATGAACAATCGTCATAGTAGCTCCTTTAGAGCTATCACTCGTGGCTTGTCTGAAGCAAAGATCAATAGTAAGAGATACAATACGAAATGAGGTCAACACTCTTTATAGTGTTGTGATCGAACATTCCTTCATGGCAACCTGGAACTAACACACGAGGTTTCTCCTAGAGGAGATGTTAGTTGTATCAGGCAAATGATTACATTAAGCATTTTTCTCAATATCCTCACATGCTACCAAGCATAATACTTTTCAAAGACTGCTACTATAGTGTTTTCTTGACACTCGCACGTTTTTAATCTTTTCAACATAATCAATCAAACCTGGAACTTGGAGCCTTGTCCTCAAGAATGAGTTGTGACTGCTTTTCTTCCAAGTCTCCTTCACTCAAGATGACAAGTGCTTTCTTCAACCTGTCTTCTGTACTAAGACAATATGCTATCTTGACAGAAGGTTGGGTTAGAGGATAAACTCTATGATCTCAATTTTTAATCCATCTAATACCTTGACTCAGATTTTGATCAAAGGTTAGAATGATGGTCATAGCTACAACATGCAACACTGATCAAAATAATGTCATAACAAATAGATGCATACCAGAATAATCACACCTAGGTTGCATTGTTCCTCTAAATGTGTTGGATCTTGAGATCCTTCTAGATCTATGGCAAGAGATCCCTTCTCCTGCACATACCCTTTAAAGCTTAATCGTTTAAACATGTGTGAGTACATACCTCTGACGACATTTGCAGGTAGTGGCACCATCTGGTAGCAGCGGTAATGATCACCAACTCTTAAAAATTTCAAGGGTGACTGCAACTAGTACTATAGCTGCAATTGCAACTGATACTGCAACTGCAATTGATACTGCAACTGGTTCTGAGACTGCATCTGCAACTGCAACTTAGGGTTTTATGAGGAAACCCTAATTTTTCAAACTTTGAATTTTTAAATTCTGATCCAGGGGATAGATGCACTGAGTTGAGGCGAGTAAGCTGGTGCAGTCAGATTTATGAAAATCCAACTTTTACCCCTTCAAACTTGATCAGTGGATTTTTGGATTGGTGCTTCTGGTTTTTTGGTACTTCTGGTACTTTGGTACTTCTGGTTTTTTGGTACCTAGTGAAAACTAGGGTTTCACTTTCCGGGAGATCTAGCCACTGAAAAGTTGCGCTGAGGATGCCAAAGTGATCCTTGAGGAAGGGCACACTTTTCTAGATGGTTTTGGGGCTGAAATACTTCATCAACAAAAATCCCTAATTTGCATGTACGACAACAGTGACGTTTTTCACTTTCTCTTGTGAAAGATGCTCTGTTCAACTTAGCTCTGATACCATGTTAAGGTTTAAGCTATTATTAGAGTTCTTTGCATTTCACTAGATAACAATAGCATAGATAGGATCACTGAGAAATACACAATCACAAGAGACACATCATTTATTCTGGGAAACCCTCATGGGGGAGAAATCCCAACTTCCTTATTATAGATAGCCAATACAATGCCAAGAGATAACTCAAACAAATACAGAAAGTCCTCTCCCAAGAATGCTCTCCCTCTTCTCCAATTGTAGCTCTGAAACTTGCCTCTCAATGAACAAGTGAGTGTGTATCTAAGTGAGGCGCTAGCCTCCTTATTTATACAACTCTGGCACGTGTGGACGGAGGTGTCTCTTCATTGGCAGGGCCGACTTCTTCTTCTGGGTGGTTATAACCACCTTTAATATATTTTGGGGCCTCTTTAATATATTCTAGGGCCGACTTCTTATTCTGCCTATTACAATTATGTTTTGACCAATCCGCAAAAGGGGATTTTGGTCTTTTACAATAGACGACATGATCAATCCGCAATAGGGGTTGATCTAATGAATAATACAACAATAATAATTAGAATACACTTTGCAGTTACATTATTTCAACAAATTCGTGGCTATAGCTTTCATAGTTCAAATTCAGTATACACCATAGTTTTTAAAACGGGAACCAGACATCGAATCGGTCACCTATCAACTCGGACATTGAACCGGAACCGGATCGACTCGGACCGGTTTGATTTCAACGACTAGGTTCAATAAAAAATACATTAAATAATTAAATTTTAATGAAAAAAATTATTTTAAAGCTTTCAAACCATGATTCCAAACCATTAAAGACAAAATATGCAAAGTTTGCTCATCTATATACCATGTAAGGGTGTATATATCAAAATGGCACCGAGTGCAATACTCAACAACCAAATACATAATCAGTGAGGCTCTAAATGACCTCTACAGTCCACAATGCCCAGATAGCCCCCTTCCCTGGCCACTAAATGACAAGTTTCCTATGTTGTTCCTTGCAATTTCTATCTGGAAGAACAACATCAGAATAATGATGGTTGGGAATTCGCTGTTCCCAAGCCCGAACTGCCAACCAAACGCTGGGAAGGGCCATCTAACAATGATAAAGATGACCAACCCCCTCAATTTGTAATGGTTCATGTTGCTGCAAATTTTTTATGTTTTTATGATGATTAATTATGGACTTTGGTTCTAGTGGTCGCCATCATGGAAAATTAATGTTCTTGGACTTGGATATTCTTTTGTTCCTCGTGTTGAAAGTAGACAATTTCCATGCCAACTCATTTGAGGAGGATATTTGAAATTTCATAAGCCATTTAAAATTTCATTTTCAGGTTTTACCAGAAACTTGAAGTTTCATATTCTTCCTTCTTACCCGATGATAAGCCCATTCTCATTGAGAATGAGCTCTTCAAGGTCTCCAGAGTCTATAGTGCTAACTGGCTAACAGTGTTAAATAAATCTGTGACTATCAGCTATAATAGTTTCATTGTGCTCATCCCAGCTAGAACCTCATTTTTTATATCGATCGGTTTGATATCGAACCGGATTCAAACTGCCTGATTCGACAGGTTTGATATCGAACCGGATTCAATCCGGCCAGTTGGATACCAAACCGGGCACCGGCCTGGGTTGAAGGTCGGGTCGATTCGGTCACCTATCAACTCGGTCGGATTGATAACGACCCGATCCGATTTTAAAAACTAGGGTATACACACAACAGTTCGTGCAAGGACAATTTCCCTGATTCCCCAAACAAAGGACATTTTGCAGGGTGAATTCCCAATTTTTGATAAGTTTGGCTCTCTAATAATTGGATGGCAATCAATCTTCGAACTCCCTCTCAAACCTTTAAAACCTAATAATAATAATTCGCTTGCATGGCAAAGGTAAGGCTTTTAGTTGCATGGCATGAAGGGGCCACGTATCCCTTCATGTACTAATCCCACCCCCAAGGCTTAATTAAACATTGATTAGTTAATAATCAAGGGACATAATAAAGTTTTACAAGACTTTGGGTTAAGTCCTTCACTAAGGTCCTTTCCTTAGCCTACTTAAGCCCCCTTGTCTTTCCCCTCTTGTGGAGTCATATCCCCCCTTCTTTTGTCCTTCTCTTTTGCAGCTGATGATGTACTTTTTATTAATATTAAATGTTCGGTTGCAAATTACATTGTTCGGCTTATAGCTATTATCATGTACATACACAATACTGAACTGGGGGTCAAATCTGGGGTATTACAAACCACTTAACCCGTAGACCCTTAAAGCCCGACTTTTACATCAATACATCAAAAAAACTAAGTCAAACTTAATCAATAGGCAAAAAGCTTATACAACAGGTAGATAAGTTTTGGGAACTCACTTTCAAAACTTAATGGGCAAAGCATCATGGACTATGTCATCTGCTGGAAAATTGCTGGAAAAACTTAATGACATATACATTTATCTGTTCACCCAGAATTATCTTCAGACTGTAACCTAGATTTTGTAAAATTGAAAACTACTAGACACGAACTACCCAAAACCAAAATTGATTTTCTCATGTCTCACAGTTGTATGCTTACATCCATTAAAAGGAATATTGGACATCTTGTATGTACAGTGCATAGAATATTTAATTTCTGACTTGTTATTTATTGGATGGTTCTTGAAATGCTAGCCTGGCCTATTGAATTTTATCACAAGCGACCTCTTCCCATCCTACACCTCCTTCTTTTGGTTGTATTAATTTCCTGTAAACACTTTTCACATTTATGCACAATCTACATCACTAGCATGTTTGTTCATTTGGTCATATAGGCTGCAATAGAGTAGAGACTTTCCATCTTTTCTCTTAGCTGTTTCTCACAGTGGAGAAAGAATTAGAACTGAAACAAAAAAGATAAATGAATGTCCTACCAAGCTTTTAAAAAAGGTTTAGCATTTAAGTAAAGCTGATATTCCCTTTAAATGTTCACAGTTTTCTGACATTCTAAGCTTTTGAGTAGTCCGGAAAGACCCAAGTGGACAGCCAAATAGCATAAGCTTTCTCCACCATTAAACTTCAATCTATAGTCATTTAGTGAGCAAAATCTGAGTGCCAATTTTAAATAGGTAACTGCCAACTGGTTAGTCATATGAAGATGCTATTTGTTAACGTCCATTGCTGGCTGCAGGTAACAAATTCAGCATTGGATGTATTGGATTCAGATGGAAACCGAGTGCAGGCACAGATTGTCTCAGTTGATGCGGCAACCAGAAGAGTTCACAATTTCTACACACAGGACATTTCAGCTCCAGCTGGACCACTGTTCAATCTATTCTTTGAAGCTTCAGTTCCTGCCCTTGGTTACAGTGTATATTTCATGAAAGCTGCAAAGAATGGAACATCTTGTAAGAGATAAATAGGAATTTCTCAGATATTCTTCTTGTAGTTTGTAAATCTATATTTTTACAAACTGTATCTATTAAAATTATCTCATGAAATAATTTTGTATGAAAGTGCTTCTTGTTTACATATTTGGAAATAGGACATTCCATTCACCAATTGCCTTGGATACTTTGGTGGAAATTGATGACAGGGACTTCTTTAGTGAATCCGGAACATATCAATGGAGAAGTAACTCTGGACTCAAGTAGGATTCAGATGGTGTTTTCCAATTCTACAGGGTCATTGATGGAGATTAGAAATCCTGAATACGGAGTATGTAACAAGATTTTACCAATGTTTCATCTGATTGTACTTGTGTTACAAATTTGTATAGAGCATCTTAGTCTAAGTTGCTAGTTAAGTTACTGTATATACCTTATAGAGCAGGTAACCAAACTGGCAATCCATCTTTCTGGATGACATCATGAATACATGAAGGATCCTCAGTACTACGATCCATTCCTTCGTAAAATATGTGCTTCTTGATGAGGACACTCTACCATTGAACTCCATCTTGAAATTAGAATATGTTTAAATAGGATTTGAAACCTGAATTCTGGTAATTAGAATTTAGAAGGAACTACAAAATCATGAAAAACAAAATTGGATAATATTCCTGTTTGGTTCCTGTTATGGATCAAACTAGCAGACCACCAAGGTTCGTAGTCCGCTATGGGAGCAACACAGGGGATAGGTGTCCAATGTCACCACAACACCTATCCTTCCTTGTTCGAGCCAAACTCCTACACTAAGAGGCTCAAGGAGGCTTGTTGGAATTAGAGAAAAGAACAGAAAATATACTTTTAAAAATTCTGTTAGCTAGATCAGCAAGTAAACATGAGATCTAAATAAAGAAAAATTTCTGATCAGAGAAATAATGTAGATCTGAAAACAAGATTAGATCTAAAACACTAAAACTGTTTCTGAACATTTCAACTAGAAGATCTGAACTAAAACAATTACTTCTGAGTATAACTAATAGATCAGAATCAGATAGTTATTTGTGAGTAGAGAAGATCTGAAAACAACATTCATAGATCTAAACAACAGAGTATTTCTGAGTAGGCAAGCTACTAGATCTGAAAACCAATAGATCTAAAACAATAGTAATTTCTGAGATAGCTAACTAATAGATCTGATCTTTAGACAAAATTATTCAATCTGAAATAAAAGCAACTGAAAACTTACCTCTGTAATTTACCTCTTGTGCAAATGAAGGAAGAGCTAGACTCACAAGTGAGATGTATCTCTCTGAAATATGCTCAGATATAGTCATGGGCTTATGGATCAACCTCTAAGGGTTAGATCTCTATCAAAGAGAATCTAGGACTGTTTGCCACGATAGAAAAACCCAAAGAAAGGACAAGAAAACCCCAAATTAAATTTCTGGAAGTAAAACCTTGTCACAGTCACACACAGACAGCAAAAGAGAAAGCTAGGAGGTTCCAGATCTGCTCAGGAAGAGGACGGCTGCCTACTGAAAGGGTCTAACAGTTTTAACATGATAGTCACAGCCCTCAAGATATTAGATCTGCACAGGTTAGGGGACGGCAACCTCTAGAAGAGGGTCCGCTAGCCACCACATGGATCTCACACAAAATGGCAGCCTAGAAGAGGGTCCGCTACCCACCTCACGGCCCTCATAGGTATCAGATCTGCACACAGGAAACGACAGCCTGGAAGAGGGTCTGCTACCCACCTCACAGATCTCACACAGATGGTCAGCTGGATAGAAAGGGACATATATGACAGTCGGGTGAACGGCTGCTAGAATAGGACAGATCTCAGGTAGTAGAAGTAACATAGCAGCAGCATACAAATCAACAAGAGAACCACCTACAACACAGCACCTCCTAGCCCAAAGAAAATGCACCAACACTGAATAGTCAAGGAGGCCGCTGGACTGAGGAAGAAAAAACTCAGAGCTTATCTGCCACTTAAAGGAGTGAGTGAGTGTAATAGAATAGCGAGGGAGGGGTTCTATTTATAGTTTAAGCCTAGGGCTTAGGGTAATAAAAGTAAAATTAATATAATGACATATTAATTAATATAAATATTAATTTAATATGTCACATTTAAATATTAATTAATATTTCTATTTTAATCTTATTAAGCTCTAAAAACAAAAATACAAACCCCACTCAAACCCAAACTCAAAAACCAAAGGGTGATGAACAAACAGGGTTTAGGAGAGAGCAAAGGGTTTTCTTAGTGGCAACACATGTCCATATGATTCTCAAGGTGACCAATTACCTTTATCATCACTGCATAAGGGTTACATCACACAATGTGTTCATGCCCATCTTCATGGTCTCTCCTAGGTCTTATGGACCATCCTGGGAGAGAGGAAGAGGATCACACACCAACACATCTTGGTATTACACGAAGATGTACCTGGTCAAAGACCAGGTTGCCCCAAAACATATCTTGGGGTCTTATCCACCAAGGTACAAGACCAAGGATCAACCCATGCTTTAGGCATAGGTACCCTGGAACACATCCAGGGGCCCTAGACACTTCTAGGGACTTATTTCAACCACCAAGGAACACATCCAAAGATCATTCCAAGCTCAGGGCAAGGATTTCTTGTAACATATCCAGGGGCCCTAGAATACATCTAGGGTCTTTACTGCTTGGTCCTAGACCAAGAACCCCAACCATCTACTAGGGGCCCATACAAAGGAATTATGGCAATGTCTAATCAGCTTTTAGGATGAATTTGCTGTTGTCTAATAGCCTTTACCCAGACAAATGCTCAAAGACGTTATGCAGTTTAACAAGACAGGTTTGGAGAGGGTCTCAGGATGTCCTATTGGGCTAATACTCCTCAAGTTTGGGGTGTTTCCCAGGTGAAGACCAATCTAGGTCATGCAGGTGTATGAGATTGTGTAGGGAATGTTTGGGCAAGGGGTGCAGTGATAACAGAGAAATGTAGGTCTTACCTGTGGGTGCCTCTGTAGAGGGTGAGCTGCACCTTGTCATGGATGCCATTTTTTCCTAACCCATTCAATGCCTTTTATTCTTTGTCTTATTGCTTTTTCTTTTCAAGAGAATAGCTAGGGGACACTGTCCTGTCGTGGTGACCAGTGGTGACAGCGTTACCCACAAACACTTCACGGAAATGAGAATGCTGGCTCGTGATGAGACCCCCTTTCTTTTGGCTATGTCACCAAGAGCCACTACCTTGGTTTGGTGACCCGATGGATGACAGTGTCATACCGCTACATGCCCATGGACCTAATAGGCCGGCTCATGATGAGACCTCCTATCCACCAACTAGATCTTGAGTTTTATTTTATTTTACGGGTCCCCTTTTCTTGCTGAGAAGCCATTTATTGCTTTCTCGGGAATCCCTGGGCGAAGCATCTAAAGGTTTCATTTTGGCTTTTAACTTTTGACAACTACTTTTACCCTTTGGGCCTTTAGCCCCTTCTTCCCACAAGGCAAGGTACAACCCTTACTAGCTTGGCAAACCCAATGCCCGAACCAAGGTAGGGGAAGATGAGAGGGACAATGATGAAAAGTGGTAAGTATGGAAGGAATGGACGATGACCTTTCTTAGACCCACCGAGTGGCAACTCATTCCTAAGGGAACCAACTTACTAGGGCACTTTGTCACGCTCCCAGGTATGAACAAGTTAAAGAGCATAATTTCCAAGAAAACGTCATGAAACAAAAGAGAGTTCAGTGCACATATTCAAATGCTTCGAAAATAAGAGTGACACATAACATAATACCCGAACTCATTACCTCATGGAGGAAGATCCATTGCTACTTCAGAATCAAACCGATGGTATGGATGCTGTTGCTGCTGATAGATAGGATGCACTGAAGAAAAGATGGGCCCATCCAGGGCTAAGATGAAGTCATATGGCTCTTAGTACTCCATGTCTAGGACCTGTGGGCCTCGGGACATAATCTCCTTAGTTATCCCTAGGATAGGGGATAACATCTGGCTCCAACTCATGGACATGTGCTCGCCGTAGAGCGCATGAGAACCTCCGAATCTCTGGCATGACCTGTAATCTGCTAGATCTCAACAAAAATAATTAGTCATCTTTTGGGCTGGTGATATCACCCCTGGCTCATATATGATACAATGAAATAAAAGTAAGCAAGCATATATACAAATGGAAATGAAACTACAACTATACTACTCTAGCATGATATGCAGATGGTATATACAATGAATGTAAATGCCTACTTACCTCTACTTACCTGTTGGTTAAATGTTAGGTGTAGTCAAATAACCAATGAAACCATCCTAGCAATATCTCATAATACCTGCCTCTGTGCTTGATCATAAACCAAAACAATGATAAGTTAAGCACAAAAATAACATGAGTTAGCAAATGTATTGCATCATTGAAAATCGTAAAGTTTAGCTCGTGGAGGCGTGTGGGAGGGACAAAATGGTGCCAAGTCACACTTAGGAAAATGCTCAATCCATCTCAGAAAGGGATCATGAAAAATTAAAGGTTCAATAGATTGATTCAAAGGGTTTGAAGGTTGGCTACCTTGGATGTCTTCACAATCTGAGGTCTATGAAGGGGCTAGCAAGAACCTAGAGGACGATTGACAATTCCTTAGGGGAAGGCTGAAAGATTTAGATAACAAAGTTCTTGAGGTATTCAACCTACCCTTGAATTCTAAAAGTAAGCTTTGCCTCAGAGAAAACTTAAGACAAAGGACATGCTTCCCAACTACACCTTTAGTGACATAGCGAGATAAAATTGTCGGAGGGAGCTGGAAGACATTGTCACAAGGATCCTTCTTTGGGCAAGCAATGTCCTCACCTTTATTAATATCTGAGCAGAACGGTGGTTGATAATCTTCTTCATGGAATAAATCCATGTGCTCAAAGCCTCAAAGGAATATTCATCAAAATCCTCAAGGTATGACCGAAAATCACTAGGAGAATATAGCACTAGGTCATCCTTGGGTGTTTGAAAAAGGTTTGTAATCATATGATCTCCTTGTTGCCAAATGTTGAAATTATTAGTAACCTCATATGATAGTTGTAAATGAAACTTTTGGGAATGACCCTCAATATCATAAATGGGATCCCCATCATATCGAATCACATCCCATTTACGCTTTCCGACATGTATGAATTCATCAATATTATCAACAAAGTCCTCATCTTTATCATAACATGAAGGGCTTAGAACATCCAAGGGCTCCTCTAGCACTTCTTCTCTTTCCAAATCATAAAATAACGCATCATCAGGCTCTTGGAAAGGAAAATAACTTACCGTGTTTACTTCTTCTTGTGCAAGCGCTTCGAGGACTTGGATAACTTCATCAAATGGAAGAGCATGCATCATCGTCTTGTCGTCATGACTTGTCTCTTCAACTTTATAATAAGGAGGATCTGTCTTGTCCAAGGGTTCCCTTTCTTCTTCCCCTTCTGAATTATAGAACAAGGTATCATCAAAAACTTGAAAAGGAAAGTAACTAACCTCATCCTCTTCTTCTTGCACAGGAGGAATAGGATTTTGAATGGCTTCATTAGAGGGAGGAGCACACATCAATACTTTATCATTGTGTTTGATATCTTCAGGCTCACGCTCTTCAACCACGTCTTCATTATCCTTGGCAGAAGAATGAGTAATTTATTGCTCTTCCTCATGGGATTCGAAAACCTCATTAGGATCCTTCTCCTCAACCTCCTGTCGGTTGATGACTTGTTCCCTTGTAATGTTCCCAAGCCAAGATGCCAGGAACATCATGGTTTTGCATGATTTTTAAACTGTTTCTGAATGTGGCATTTCGTCAAACACTTTCCTTACTATGGTTTTTTAGGTTGCGCTTAGGGTTATACTGTTGGTTTATATGTGTATTTACAGCAACAGATAAGAAGAAAAAGCAATGAAACATACCACAACAATATGCAAGATCAACAATATGATAGACAATCCAAAAAATGATTCAGATCTGATCTTTATTCATAATAATAAGAACTTGATACAAGGATGATGTAGATCTGGAATGATCAACAGATGGATCCAATAAACATAATGGAAGCTGCTACAAAAATGCTCCCGGGAAGAAGATGAAAGCCTCCAAATGCTGGATACACAATGAAGACCGAATACAAGAAGAGATCTAGGCTGTATGCAATACCAAACCCCCAACTGTAAAGGCCACGCTCTAGTAGAAGACTGAAACCCTCAATAATTTGGTCCAACTGAAGAAAGCCTTGAAATGAGTCCAAACTCGGTCGAATGATAGATCGGGGTGATAGGATCCCCCTCCTGAAGTCTCAGGCCGAAATGCTATAGATAATTCCTCCAAATGCTAAATCCTCCAATGAAGTTGCGCCCTCTTGAAACCCTGAAGTGCCCAATAATTCGGCCCTGATGGAGGCCTCCAAATGCTTTGAAACTTGCTAGGAAAATAGATCAGGACACTGCAAGTCACTAGGTGAAGTCTCCAGGTCAGATTTGAAGCATAACCCCTCCAAATCAGTGTTTCCAGAGCGTGGGAGCGTATTTTTCAAAAAATGGCCAGGAGCGAAGCGTCTCTGGAGCGTTTATATATATATATATATATATATATATATATATATTCAAAAGAAAACATGTAAAATGCCAAACTAGATGCAAAATTTATGAAACATGTATGTTTGTGATACTTCCAATATATGAAATGCCATCTAAATTCCATATTATCCATCATTCCATGAATCTTACGTAGTACATTAATGAATAATCATTCAAGCATCAACCATCTAGTTGCTAACAATTACACATACAAAGTAAGAAATTGAAATACATTTTACAAATACAAATACAAACCATATAGATTCTAGCAATTACAAACATACAAACTTTAGAACCATATAATAGGGAAGTGCATCATTAACTTATGGAATGAAAAAGGTTATCCACCAATTGTCAACATGAGTCATGGCCAAATAGTTTTGTTTACAAAAATTGGCTATTTGGATAAGTACTACAATGATAATTAAACGGAAATCTAGTAAAATGAAAAAAAATCTATTTCTCCTACTCCTATTTCCTTCCACCACCACGATTCCCTCGTGGGGGTACACGTGGTGGTAGTGAAGATGAAACAACCAAGTGTGAAGGTCCTTCTAATGCAGGTAATAGTGGAGTGCTAGTCAAGGGGGGCCGTCCATGGGACCTCGCACTGGGTGGTGGCATCTCAGCATGATCATCCTCATCCAAAAGAGCATTCTCCAACTCCTCCAAAACCAATGCTCCATCCTCCAAATTGTCCTCCTTTGGATTGCAGTTCCACATCTTATTTTCTTTATCTATAGTTGGATCCTCGCAGTAATGGCTCAACAATCAAAAGTTGTAATGCACATAGACCAAGGTCTCTGCTTGCTGTACATTCAACCTGTTCCTTCTGACATTGTGGATGAAACTGTATGTGCTCCAACACCTCTTTGCTGAAGAAGTGTTCACCACCTGTGAAAGAACCCGCATTGCCATAGAACATAGTTGTGGTGTATTACCCCCATGCATGTCCCACCACTGAAGAGAAGGCAAATTCTCTCGATCTCTATATGCAGTGTTGGTCCCAAAGGCACCAGTGCAATTGATGCACTGGCTCAACTGTTGTCGAATGCTATCACACTCAACATCTGGGTACATTTTTTCTAATGCTTGCATATAACCAGTTTGAACCTCTGGATCTTGGTGTGGTTTTCTCTTCGCCCCACCCCCTCGTGTTGGGGTTGAAAGCCATGACATATGATAGTATTTTGGTGTAAGCACATATGCTAAGGCATGTAGTGGAATATTTAGCTTCTCCCGCCGTTTTTCCACCTCTATACTAATAAAATCATACAAATTCTGATCTCTAGGCTCAACAATGCCCTTAATTTGTCCTAGCATATTATCCATTTTCTCATACACCTCCCCAATGACCGGTCGATCAGAATCTGCAAACCGAATCGTGTTATAAATTGGCTTGGTGAACTGTAAAACATACTTGATCTGTGTCAAAAAATGGCTATCAAGGACAGTGTGCTTTGTTTGCTGCATCCATGCCATCTCTATTAGTGCTAATGTCATCCCACTCATCACTCATCACCATAGCACCCAAAGCCTGTCTTACCCTCAATAAGCGCCTGAAGGTGAGGAAATAGCTTCCAAATCTAGTCTTTGCAAGCTTAAGTAATTGCAATTTAGAGTAAGTGCCATAAAATGCATTAACCCTTGAATGCCCGGTGATAAATTTAATGAGTTTCTTCCCTCGCTTGTACAAATCATTAATCCATGTGCATTCTTTATGCTTGATGATATCATGCATTAAAAGGTTCAATGTGTGCACCAAACAACCAGACCAAAATATGTGAGTATATTTCCGCTCAATGATTTTTCCTGCTCCTTTACAATTTGCTGCATTATCAGTGATTACTTGAATCACATTAGTAGGACCAACCTCATCAATATTTTTCAGTAAGATGTCTGCTATGTTCTGAGAAGATGCCATGACTGATGAGGAGTCATGAGCTCCAAGAAACACTGCACCAGTAAACGAAACACCAAGGATATTTATCAAATGTTGGTTTCTAACATTTGTCCAACCATTAGATACAATGGATACCCCAACATCTGCCCACCCATCTATAAACCGTGTAAGAGATCTTTTGACTTTTGCTTTTTCCTTGTCAAGTAACACAGTTCTAGCCTTTTCATATCCGGGGCTCTTGTATCCAATGGGGGCTTTGTTGATGGCTTTAACCATGGAATGCCAATAAGGGGAGCAAAGAACATTGAATGGCACACCACATGCATAAAGAAACCTTGCCACTTTTGCA
>JASDQU010099849.1:642319-654091 GCA_032191745.1 Picea mariana
ACTAACCTAATTAGGGCTGACATCACAGTTGGATATTTCATCTTGACGCAACAAAAGTTGGATATAAGCAATTAAATGATGATTTTAAGCATTTATTGAGTAAATTGTTGATTGGACATATTGTTGGCTTAGTCATCTCCTTAGATATTGATGAATTGATGGTCTTTCATAGCTAATTGACAAAACGTTGAATTCATTTTACATCTATTGCATTACATTGTTTATTGAATAATAGCAGATAGTCATTGAAGTACTAACCCTTTGAGTTATAGCCTGCATATGTATATTGTGTTGCTGTTGTCTTGTCCTGGGCAGGTGTTTTCAATAGGGCATACACTTCATTTATTGGCTGATTAGCCAGATTGCCTGACTTTGGTGGTAACCTGTGAGGAGGGAACTCTAAACTTGACCTTATACTTTCTGCCTCTTTAAACCCCAGGTGGCCAGGGACGTCTCCCCTGGGCTAACCTCCCTAAACAGAAAGAACCTCCCCATCGAGGTGACATTGGGTGGGGAAGGTTCCTGTTACGCCAGTTTGATCTCTATGCTTTAGCCGGCGACCTAAACTACAAACTGTGCGATAACAACTACAACATGCAACACTGATCAAAATAATGTCAGAACAGATAGATGCATATCAGAATAATCACACCTGGGTTGCATCATTCCTTTGAATGTGTTGGATCTTGAGATCCTTCTGGATCTATGGTCAGAGATCACTTCTCTTGCAAATACTCTTTAAAGTTTAACCATTTAAGCATATGTGAGTACATACCTCTGATAACATTTGCAGGTAGTGGCTCCATCTGGCAGCAACGATAATCATTACCAACTCTTAAGAACTTCAAGGGTGACTGCAACTGGTACTACAATTGCAATTGCAATTGGTACTACAGCTGCAACTGCAACTGCAACTGCAACTTAGGGTTTTATGAGGAAACCCTAATTTTTCAAACTTCGAATTTTGAAATTCTGATCCAGGGGATAGATGCGCCGAGTTGAGGTGAGTAAGCTGGTGCAGTCATATTTTTGAAAATCCAACTTTTACCCCTCCAAACTTGATCTGCGGATTTCTGGACTGGTGCTTCTGGTTTTCTGGTACTTCTGGTACTCTGGTTTTTTGGTTTTCTAGTACTTTGTGAAAACTAGGGTTTCACTTTTCGAGAGATCTAGCCACTGAAAAGGTGCGCTGATGATGCCAAAATGATCCTTGAGGGAGGGCACACTTTTCTAGATGGCTTTAGGGTTGAAATTCCTCACCAACAGAAAACCCTAATTTGCATGTACGACAACAATGACGTTTTTCACTTTCTCTTGTGAAAGATGCTCTCTTCAGCTTAGCTCTGATACCATGTTAAGGTTTAAGCTATTATTAGAGTTCTTTGTATTTCAATAGATAACAAGAGCATAAGATAGGATCACTGAGAAATACACAATCACAAGAGACACATCATTTATCTTGGGAAACCCCCATGGGGGAGAAAACCCAGCAAAACTTCCTTATTATAGATAGCCAATACAATGCCAAGAGATAACTCAAACAAATACAGAAAGTCCTCTCCCAAGATTGCGCCTCTCTCTCTCTCTCTCAATTGCAGCTCCGAAACTTGCTTCTCAATGAACAAGTGAGTGTGTGTCTAAATGAGGCACTAGCCTCATTATTTATACAATTTTGGCACGTGTGGATGGAGGTGTCTTTTCACTGGCAGGGCCAACTTCTTCTTCTGGGTGGTTATAACCACCTTTAATATATTCTGGGGCCTATTTAATATATGCTGGGGCCGACTTCTTCTTTTGCCTATTACAATTATATTATGACCAATCCGCAAAAGGGGATTTGGTCCTTTACAATAGCCGACATGATCAATCCACAATGGGGATTGATCCAATGAATAATATATCAAATAATGATTAGAATACACTTTGCAATTACATTATTTCAACAGTAGTAAAATTGGAGCAGTAAACAATGATTATACCAGCCAAGAATGTTTCATAACAACAACAAGAAGACAACCTTCAAAAAATGTAAATAAAATCTTAAAATATAGACCTTAACAAGTGAAATAAGATCCAAGTGTTCAACAATGATTTGAGCCCTCTTAGACCACAATATGAAGTAAGATATCACTAATCAACAATCCAATTAAACCCTAATGGCTGTAGCAAACATTTATGACAGCAACAAATAAGAGAGCATGTTTGTAAGTCTTTGAGTTGGATTTAGCACAAGAATGTGATGAAACATCAATTCAACAAGTTGTCTTTGAGAGGGAGTGAGTTTATTAGGGTTAGCAAACAATTGTGAGTAAGAAGACTAGTGTTGTTTTCTTTCCTTCCGGAAAGTGGAGTCAAAGCAAAAGGCAAGAGAGGAGGTTGAAGGTCCTTGGCTATAAGATCCCCTTACATATGACCAAGGCACTTGAAGACTTAGTAGTGTTGATATTATGGTAGCTGCGGGAGGTATTTACTCCACGTGTAACCCTGATGAGAATGGAATATTCCGGGAAGCAAGAAGTAACCCTAAAGCATTGAACATAACCCTAGAAGACAAGTCGTCTCAAGGAAATAATCAATATTACGTATTTAGTCTCCATAATGAGAAGTCGGCCCAGACAACTCAGGAAATAGTATAAATACAAGTAGCCAAACCTCATTTCATACACACTGCTTAGAATTGCAGCTGAGAACAAGTGCGCACTACAGGAAATGGGCTAGTGCGCAAGTCTGGGGAGCAGCTGTAGCCGACAGCTGCCGCAATCTGGTTTCCTGGTTTAGGCTCAGACTTTCTGTTGGTTATGGTTGGACTTTCTGATCAGTCTTGGTTATCTTTATGCATTAGCCTTGGTTGGCTATTGTTTGCTTCCAAAATCTTTCTCTCTCAAGGTTAAGGTGCTTGGGGGTGGCTTCGGCCTATGGTTGGGTGACAATATTGCTATATTGTCTATGGTTAAATGAGCACATCCATTACTTTCTAACAGGTTATGGGCCCACACTATCTTCGGTTAGTCTAATCGTTGGAAGATAGATTGGGAGGATTTGCTCAGTTGCAGTTGTAGTTGTAGTTGTAGTTGCAGCCAGTTTTTGCTGCAACACCGAAACCCTAACCTTCTTGTTGAGGCACCTTTAGTGAAGTGATTGACCTAATTTCTGGATAGCCTAGTGCGCCCTAGCCTAGCGCACCTCTTGGTACTCTCAGCAAGCTAAGACTTCAAGTTTGAGTTTTTGGTCAAAATCAAGGGTTGACCAAGTCAAAGCAGTTATGACTTACTCTATGAAGTCAGAAAGCAAGTTAGAAGGGGCTTCTAACTTCAGAGCATGGAAGACAAGGATTGACCAAATCCTTGCCAAGAATAAAGTGTTGGATATCGTGAAAGGAAAGATCGTGGAACCACAGTTCGAAGAAGGAAAAGAGAAGGAACCTCATAATTCTGCAGTTATGGAGAAGTTCAAAGACAATGACATCAATGCCATGAGTATCATAGTGGACTCTATAAAAGACAATTTGATACCCTACATCTCCCATCTTGACTTACCTAAGAAGATGTACAATGCCCTAACAAACCTCTTCTTAATCAGAAACATTGGACAAGTAATGAGTCTGAAGAATGAGCTCCATGACATGAAAATGAATGATGATGACAACATAACATCATACTTTGTGAGAATCTCTGAGTTAAGAGATCAACTACAAGCTATTAAAGAAATCATTTCAGAGAAGGAACTGGTAAATATAGTTCTCAACGGTCTTCCCAAGACATGGCATGCATTTGTCGCAAGCATGAACACAAGGAAGTTGTATCCTACATTTGAGCAACTTTGGAATTGCTGTGCACAAGAAGAATCAAGGATTAGTGCAAAAGAGAAACCCCAAAAGGAATACGATGATCAAGCCTTCACAGCAAGGTTCTAGAATTTAAGGAATAAAAGGAAGTTTGGCTCCAGGAAGAAATCAAATCAAGAGAAAGATATGTGAAAAATACAATGCTTCAACTGTCGAAAATATGGTCACTACAAGAATCATTGTCCCGAGCTAAAGAAAAGGAAGGAAACACACGAAGCATTAGTTGCTGAAGAAAGGAAACTCTCAAAGAAGATCAAGTAGGATAAAACAAACTTCTTCTTCTAAAGACAAGGTAACAATATTCTTCATAGTTCTTGTACACACCATGTTTACATAGTTTCTGTACATATCTTGCATATCTATTTCTTAAAAGATAATATGTTCAAAGAGAAACTACACCTATGGAAGAACAACAAGATAAGGACTACTATCACGATGACCACAAGTCAAGCAATACACATGAAAGGATGAAGTACATCAACAACCCCGGGTAACAATTCATGTGGAAGCTATTACATAAGTAACAACTGCAAGATAAACCGAAATCAGAATCAAACTTGAAGAAACGTAGAAGAAGTAAAAACATAAAGAAGCCAACAATCAAGAGGAAATTGGAAAAGGACTTATAACACTTTGTAGAAGGAAATAAGGATGCAGACGGAAGCGTGGAATCTGTTAGATGGAGGGAGCCGATTATATAATTCCAAAAGAAGAGCATGCATTCATGCATAAAGAAAGGATTAGGAGGGAGCTAATCCTAAATAATATGATCCATTGAAAATTATGAAGTATCTATCTATGTTCCCATCAATGGTAGCAACCATGAAAAGTAGCACATGTTCAGTTTGACTTTAGAAGAAGTCTTCTTCGAAAAGAAGCCTTAAAGTATCTCTGGTTATCCATCCACATCCATGATCCTATGATGAAAGGAAGAAGTTGGAATCTTCAGGGCATGGAATCTATAGAAAACTCCATGGACCCAAGAGATAAAGAGAAACATGAGGAAGAACATAAAGATTCCAAGAGAGAAAGAAAAGCTAGAACAACCAGTCATTATATCAAGAATCACAAGACTACCAGCTTGGTTTGAACTAACTAGAAGCAATCAAGCAGAAGAAATAGAAGTTGTGATGAAGAACAATGTATGAAAGACTTATGAATGGAAGCATTGCGAGATCCAGAACTAAAGGTTCTCCCAGATGGAGGGAGAAGACTATGATGATAGCTTGTTCCAGACATACCTCTACCTGAGACATTATATCTCGTGCAATATCCATGGGTTGGAATTCAGATCAAATGAATGTAAGGACTGTTCTCATCAACAGAGTAATCAAGTGAAGAAGCATGGAAGAAGACAATTTGGTGGAGAGCCTCCTATTGTCGTCCTTATACACACTTGCAAATGTGAGCTAAGTCCGACTCACTTAGTGTGTCCTTGGAGGCACAATGCCTAGGTTCACAACCCATGCTGTCACTTTGACTGGAACCTCTTTCGTCTAGGCTCACTTCTAAGGAAGCCAAAGAGGGTAAACCTTAGTTACTAGATTTGTTAGAGTTAAGTTTTAGGAGTTAACTTTAATTTGTTAAGGTTAGAAGGGATTCTAATCCTAATATGCTAAGGCAACCATGCAAGATGCAAGGGTTAGCATGAAAAGCAAGCCTTTTCCCTAGGTCAACTAAGACTAGTGCCAAGAAATTGGGCAAGGAGTCAACTATGTTTAAGGGTGTTTCTTTACAAAAGATTTACAAGTTATAAATTTACAAGAAAGAATAACTCAATAAAAGAATATCATGTACAACTACTAACAAGATTTACAAGTTAAAAAATGATAGATTACAACAACAATCTAACCAAGTATTTGTTCAATGTGTGCAGGATATAGAAGATCAAAGCATCAAATTACATCATCATTTACACATGATTATCATCAATACATTACTTCATCAATAAGATTACAAAGGAGAGTTGAGCACAATTATTTTGAAGATATTGAAAAACAATCTACACTCTTTATTATTAAGCCCACCAAGTATTATTAGATTTGGCCAAGGGTTTAATAATTAGGCTTTTCTTAAAGATTTATAAATTTTATTAGCTTTCACCAAAGCCTCCTCCTCCTGTTGCCAAATAACTGCCTGGTGCTCAAGATAGTAGGGCAACGAGGCCCACCCTCTGTCCCCTGCCACTACCCTCCGTTGTTTTCCTCAAACCCGTTTTAGATGGTGGAGATGGTGGTCTAAGGTACCCTAAAATAGTATATTAAGTATATATAACAGTTAGATAGACTTTTAGGTGATTAAAAGAGTGTTTTGAAAGTTTTAAGGTACTTTTAAAGTGCAAAATAAAGAGATGGCCGAAATTGTTACTTGCTCAAAGAGTGTGTTACTTAAGCTTAAACAATGAAGTAAATCAACACATAAAGCAAAATAAAAGTGAGATGGTTGAAAGAAATAGAGATTATATCACATGCACATCAATATAAGCTTGATTAAAGACAATAGATCAACGACAATAACAACTTGCCTTGAGAGATGAAGAAAAGAAAATTGACGTGTCCACCAAGTTAACCATTCAACACAACTCAAGCCCAAGACGTGGCTACCAAGAGATATTAAGCAATGAATAAAATAACCACTTATGTGTTAAGCACCTTAAGAGATATTAAAGCATGAAAGTAAAATGTGTGCTTAAGAGAGATTAAGAGCTTGAAGAGAAATGAACTAAGCAAGTTTCAAGTAGCAATTATTGAGTGTGTTGCCCAATGGGCTTAAGATTAGAGATTAGATCTAAAACATAAGCATTTAAGACATTAAACCATTTAGATCAATCACATCACATGAAAATAAAGCATTAACACTTATCTCTATCTCTTTGGGGGGTTCCTCTCCCAACTAGGTAGGTTATTAGGTTATCTTGTCTTAGTTAGATTAGGTGTTTCTTAGATCTTAGTTGTTAGGGCAAACCAATGAGAAATGAGCAAGAGAGAAAGTAAACTAAACAACAAACTAATCTACAAGCTAATCAAGCAATACCCACGTCAAGGTTGAGAAGGTGCCCTCACCTTCTAAACCTTGCGGCCAAGCTAGAAGAAAATTCAAAAAAACGAAAAAGAAGCTAGATCTAGCCTACGTCCTACCTAGCCACAAGCTTAAAGGAGAGGGGAGGCTGTACCACTTCCCCTGTTACATTTCAAGCTTGAACAATCAAACAAATAAGAAAGAAAAGTGCACTTCTAGGCTAGAAAAAGACAAGAGGGGGTTAGAGATAGCTACCAAACTCCCCAAGGGGTCTTGAAGTGTTATGTGTGTCTCTTTGGGGCAGCCAAAAGCCTCCTATCAGATCTGATAAACCTGTTAAAACAACAGGCTTTGCTTGCTAGGATGGCTACACACAACCAAACAATGTTAATGAAATCCTTGCCCTTTTGGGACAAGAACTTTCCACAAGACAAGATATAGATTTTAAATTATTTTAACCTATCTAAACCAATATATGCTAGCTGAAAATGAGATGGATGTACAGCAAAATAAGAGAAAGGTAATAGATCTAGATAGTTGGAGTGTGAAAAGCTTCAAGTGACCCTTCTCTTCTAGAAGGAGTTCCCAATGAAACTTTGAAGGTAAACATGCAATATTCTTTCAAACCCAAGCATACATAAGACAATATGTTGATGCAATGATAGTAAACGACACTTCAATTTAAATCATACATCAAGATCTATAGACCAATAGGCATACGCACTACTAAGCCTACCTAGATAACACTTTATCTAAGATCTAG
This sequence comes from Picea mariana, assembly GCA_032191745.1. NCBI lineage: Eukaryota > Viridiplantae > Streptophyta > Pinopsida > Pinales > Pinaceae > Picea > Picea mariana. The sequence continues at coordinate 649,945 of JASDQU010099849.1, forward strand.
TGTTGCAAGAAATAAGAAACAACATTGAACAATATTACCTCCATTGCATAAGAATGACAAGCACACGCATTACCCTTCTTGTTGTCCTCCAAAGATTTCAAATATTATTATCAAAGAAAGTGATCTTGGAGAGGAATACTCCAAAACTCTAGAGGAAGAATGAAATGAGAATGAATGATATGACAAGAGAGAGAGAGGAAAATCAAGTAGCATAACAATAGCTCAATATATGGTGAGTTGGGAGTGAGGAACGAGATCTATTTATACTTGGAGAGGCAAACCTACCTCTCTTGGATCTATGCCAAGTGTCCACCACCAAGCAAATGTGTAGATCTCAAGGCTAGGGCACACCATCTAGGGTTTGAAAGCTAGATCCAGGGTGTAGAAAAATGTAGGAGGTGTTGGGATCAAGCAAAGAGGTGTGGGAGGACTTGGGATTGATGCCAAGGAAGGTGAGAGGTCTCAAATAATTAAAAAAAAATCATTTGTGGAGTTTCTAAAAAAGGGGGCCGTAACTCCTCTTGGAGGGGGCAAAAAAAGGTTGAAAATGAAGGAATGGAGGGGGATTAATGAGAAAAAAGGAGTGGGATCACCCTAGGAGGCGATGTGGGGGTTAAAGGGAGTCATAACTCATGAGAGGGGGCTCCAAATAAGTCACAACAACCTCCACCAAGGAAAAACGTCAATCCCCCTAGGGGGACGTGATTTTTGAGTGTAGAAGGTGGGTAAGGGGTTAGAATAGGTTGGAAAAGGTTGGAAGAGTTATGTTATGCTTAGGGGGTCTCTCTCTAACCATCATTCCATCATTTTACATCCTCTAACTCATTATTACAATTTTTACATTTTTGCCATGTTTGGACTTTAGCAATTAAAATTGTTGTTTTAGACTGACTGACACTCCGGGTGGACTAATCCATGGCTAAAGTTGCCCGACTAAGCTGAAACTTTGTCCATGGATGTAGGGGGTGCTATTCCATTTTTTTTGAGCACAAATACCCCTATCAAAAGTCCAAGGATTCGGTTTTTACAATTATTGCTCAAAAATAATTAATTAATTAAATAATTAAACCTCCAAACTTATGGAAATTTAATTAAAAATTAATTCGTTAAAAAAAACTAACCTAGACTCGACGAAATTCCGCGAAACTCTCTATGATGTCTTGCGTGGTCATTTACAATGAATTCCCTATATAGTTACCAAAACATAAGCCCACTAGAATGCCGTTCACCACTTTGGAGGACATTTGTAAAGTTTGAGGGAAAAACTCAAGGGAAATCAATAAGGCTGAAAAGCCCAACTGATAACCTGAGGATAAAAAACCCTCGGTGAAAGGAACTCTCCCAGTGAACCGATCCCAAGGTAACTGACCTAGACATGACTCATGCAAACCTATTACATTATTAACCCACGCAGGGGTGCAAAAATTCCAATTACAAAAACAAGTGCTGGGCCAAACACAACCCTGTAGAACCAACAGTCTTCGACAATCATGGCATCTGACGATGCATCTCTTCATGGCACATGAGTTGACCACCGATGCTAAATGGGTGGTCAACATTTGGCTGCACATGGGGATGTGTGGTCGATCTTCTCACTTGGAGACGAAGAGCATACGAGAATCCAACACCTACAAAACAGAGTGCTCACCGTAGTGCACACCGAAAACCAACATTAGAATACATTTATACATGAATAAATCAATGAATGCTATACAACATTTACAAAATGAGATAACTAAAGTATAACATCATAAGTTTACAACAAATGAAATCTATGAAATCGAAAAGAAAAATTCTAAGTACATATTGACATAATGAATCGAATAATACAGAATTAAAAATACAAGGAAGGGTTAGAGATACGTTACAACCACCCATGCAATGGGTAAAATGATGCCACAAGTCTCTGAAGCATCCTAGTCCAGGATGACTCACAGAAGACCCCTTCCCAAGTTTTATCAACTTTGAAAATTTTGTGAGGAAGAACCAACCAAGTACCGTGCTCCGTCTTCCTTTCAACCAAACACTGGAATATGGCAAGCCGTGTAAATTATGAATACTTTGCTGCTCATGACTGTCAAGGTGGGAGGCCAACCAATACTCATAATGATATGGCATCGTAAAACTGAAGTTGCCTTCCATTTCCACATAATTCTGCATTAACTCATCTTCTGGTTGAGAGGTTGAAAAAGAACATACCACAGGAACCATCACACTATTTTCTTCAAGATTTTCAAAGTTATCCTTCAAAATGATCGGTTCCTCGGGAGGAGGGTGGGGACTTGAATCATCTAGATATTCAACATTTTCCAACTCAAGTTCCTTTACCTCCTCAAAATAAATGACTGTCTCATCCATGGATTCATTCGGAATTTCCCCATGAACTTCCTCATCTTTTTCATTATCACTCTTAAATTCAAGGGGGTCCGGATATTCAATATAAGTTTCTGTAAAGTCATCTTCTATGACCTCCAATTGATCTTCAAGGGCCACAAATTGTTCATTTATGGCTTCGCATTGTTCTTCCTGGGAGAGCTGTACGTTCTGAATTATTTCTTTAAATTCCTCAATGGGATCTGGTGGAGTATCAACCTCTATGTCTGAATTGATTGTTTTAAAAGCTAGAAGATTTTTCCTCTTCCATGTTTCCATAAAATCATCAACCAATTCATTGTAAACTTCACTCGGATCATGCCCAAACCTTTCCAAAAAGGCATGCAACAAGTCCTGTATGGTCTTGAATCTCCCATCAGGCGAATCATGAAACCAATTAAAAGGTTTCTTTATATCAAGAGTTACGGCAAACAGTTTCATTAGAACGTCCTCATAAATAGGTGGATGATACCATTCATCAATACATTTAGTGAAGGCCCTGATGTGAGTACTAGCATCATCATGATCACAATAATCATGAGTGTTTTCAAAGGCATCTGAAGATTCATAATGAGGGTAACCAACAATTCCTGAAAAATCAATAGGATCGTAAAAATCATCCATTTCTAACTAGATCATTTAAACAAAGGTCTAAAGAAAAGGACCGGGACCCAAGATTACGAAGGATCCAACAAGATGAAGGACTAGCTAGCTTCACCCACAAACCCTTCCAAGTTCAAGGATGAAGCAAAGCAAGTCGGGAATTCCTTCTTGCAAAATACCTTGTCAAATTATTTAAAAGTGGAGTTGCCAGATGACCGAGTTTATTTTAGACAAACAAGAGCATCAAACAAGGAAAAAACAAGAAGAAAAACAAAGTTAATTTATTATGTTTGGAACAAGAATTGGACATCAATGAGTGCTTCTTCCCCAAGAATTTCAAGTAGCCAACAAGGATTACTCCATGCAGTATACTTGATAGATTTGTTCAATGGAGTCGCCACTTGGAAAAGAACCACACAAAGCTAACCAATGCAAGCTCAAAGAATGATTAGTTCTTAAAAAAAAATTAAGTCATTAAGACCAAGGATAAATGACTTATCTTTGGCAACGACGCCAAAGATGTTGTCGTCCTTATACACACTTGCAAACGTGAGCTAAGTCCGACTTACTTAGTGTGTCCTTGGAGGCACAATGCCTAGGTTCACAGCCCACACTGTTACTTTGACCAGAACCTCTTCCGTCTAGGCTCACTCCTAGGGAAGCCAAAGGGGGTNCAAGCAGAAGAAATAGAAGTTGTGATGAAGAACAGTGAATGAAAGACTTATGAATGGAAGCATTGCGAGATCCAGAACTAAAGGTTCTCCCAGATGGAGGGAGAAGACTATGATGATAGCTTGTTCCAGACATACCTCTACCCGAGACATTATATCTCGTGCAATATCCATGGGTTGGAATTCACATCAGATGAATGTAAGGACTGTTCTCATCAACAGAGTAATCAAGTAAAGAAGCATGGAAGGAGACAATTCGGTGGAGAGCCTCCTGTTGTCGTCCTTATACACACTTGCAAATGTGAGCTAAGTCCGGCTAACTTAGTGTGTCCTTGGAGGCACAATGCCTAGGTTCACAGCCCACGCTGTCACTTTGATCGGAACCTCTTCCGTCTAGGCTCACTCCTAGGGAAGCCAAAGGGGGTAGACCTTAGTTACTAGATTTGTTAGAGTTAAGTTTTAGGAGTTAACTTTAATTTGTTAAGGTTAGAGGGGATTGT
>JASDQU010099850.1:7007-17044 GCA_032191745.1 Picea mariana
TTCATTGATAGTTTTTCAATTGCAATTATACTATTTTGGTTTCATGACACGAGCATGGGGATTGCACTCCTTGTTTGTACAAAACTTTTATTTTTACAGAGAACATTTGTTTCACATATTATTCCCCTCTCCCTCCATCAGGTCGCTCTTCCAGTTCCTCAATAAAAAGTCTCAAACTATTCTAAACAATGACATCACCATCAAAAGAAACAATGATGTATTTCACCTATGCGTATGCTCTTAACCTCACACATCAGGGGGCATCTATCATCACAGGAAAATTTCTCACAACAATACAAGCAATGGTTGAAGAAAGTACCATCAAAACATCAATATGCATACCTCGAGAATTTATAGAACATATCCAGCAACCAACCAAAATTGTGCAAATAGTCATTGGATTTCAGCGCAATCTCCCCAAATCCTTCTTATGCACATCTGCACAAGCCAACATAATGTTGAATGCACAAACTACATGATCTACATGGTTGTGTCCACAAGAACCCTCACTGATGTGGAAATGGTGCATTAAGGAAGTTGGTCGGGCCTCAACCACTTTCAAGTTGAAGTGTACCATGATAAAACCTCAAAATCGACCCAAAATCTAGCATTGGGGCTACTGAAAGGATGGGAACTACCTTCAAAGGGCTCCCATTCACACTAAAAGCAATTTATGAAAAATCTTGCATTGGTCCTATAAATTCATGACCAAGCTATGCAAATAAAGAGAATAATTTTAAGTATTGTTATGTTGTTCATTTCGTTTTCAATAAGCCATCATTCTCTTAGAGCCTCTTGGGCATCCATAACAAGCGTTACATTTCTCTCCTCTTGATAAGTTCAAACATCAAGTCTTCACCATTGTATTTCCATTTTTAGAAGAAGAGAGCTTTGTATTTGGGGTATTCAAGAGCCCTCCCAAGGAGGAAGATCGGACTCATAAGTTCCCATACTTATCGTAGGTGTTATCAATTCAAATATCAGTCCTATTGGTAGCTATTTATTTTGTCTCTTTCATGCATCCATTTTAGTTGATATACACTTAGTTTAGTTTCTATTTTCTTGTTATTTCTTTTCTGTTTTTTCTCTTTGATTGATCCACTAATCAACTAACCATTTTTTGTATTGTCCTACTATCCTAACAAGGAAACTAAGTGGCTTGTTTTTTCTCACCCAAGTGGAAAAAAAATCCCAACACAGTAGACCTGTGTCCATCATAGAGACCCTGTAATGCAAAATGTCTTTGATTGCGAAAATGGTTGAGTTCGAACTGCCTATGATCAGGAGGTCATCAACATATAGAACTAAGAGCAGTAAGGAGTCTGATATCCTCAGCATGTAGACATTCAGATCTGATTTGAATTTGACAAAGTGTTGAGAGAGAAAGTAGGCATCCATCTTCGCATATCATGCTCTAGGTGCCTACTTGAGGCCATAGAGGGACTTATTTAGTCAACATACTAAGGATGAGTTATGAATGAACCCTTATGGTTTCTCCATGTAAATTTCCTCTAAGAGATCCACGTGAAGAAAAAAATTCTTCATGTCCATCCGGTGAACTTCCCACCCCTTGGTTGCCGCAATGGAAAGGGCCAATCGGATGGAATCCATCTTTGCTACAGGAGAAAAGGTCTCATCATAGTCTATCATGTGGATCTATTGAAAGCCTTTTGAAACCGATCTTTCCTTATACCTATTCACATGTTCATTTGTTGCCTTCTTGGTCCTATAGACCCATCTGTATCTAACAAGCTTCTTGTCTGAAGGAAGCAGAACAAGATCCCAAGTCTAATTCTCTAGGAGAGAGTTATACTCCTCCTACATAGCATCTTCCCAAAAGGGATTCCCTCCAGCCTCTGCATAGGTCTGCGGGTCTGAAGCTAGAGTCATATAGTAATGCATGGGCATCATTGGCTCAGTAGTTGTGAGTGCATGAGGAGGATCCTCAAATTGAGACCTCAACCTCCTCTGATCTGTTGGATCCCCCACAAGGTCTCTTGCTTCCTGTAGGGTGGTTTGTGCCCACTTGGGCATCTATGGGATCTCGTCATCTTCATGCTCATCATCAACATGCTCATCTTCTTTATAATCACATTCATAAATCATATTTGAACCATGATATGAGAAAGCAGACTCGTCATCATTGATCATGTTTAGTGCAAGCAGTGTACAAAGGTCTCTACATGTGGCTCTAATGGTGCATGCAAGGGATTTTCCTCAAACTGAACATTGCACTCAATGATGAGCCTATCAGTAGAGGGATCAAGTAACTTGTAACCCTTCACATCATCTGGATATCCCATGAATATGCACGTGATACTCTACGAATCTAATGATTTCCTCTTTCCAGAGGGTACGTGAGCCCATGCACGTGATCCAAATATTCAGAAGTGGGTGACTTCGGATTTGTTGTCGCTCCATGCCTCAAATGGAGTCTTGTCCTTGATAGATCTATGAGGAGATATGTTCTAAATGTGGTTGTAATAGTTAAGTGCCTCATCCTAAAGCAAGAGTGGTAGAGATATTGCATGCAACATGCAAGTGGCCATCTCCTTGAGGGATATCTTCTTCCTCTCAGCTACTTCATTCTGGTGCAGAGTGTAAGGTATTGTGTGTTGCAGTTGTATTCCTTCCTCTAAACAAAGATGTTAGACATCTTAGTTCACATATTCCCCCCCATTATTTGTACATAGGATTTTTATCTTTCTCCCTGACTAAGTCTCTACATGTGGTTTGAAGTCTTTGAGATGATCAAAACCCACGGACTTCTACTTGAGAAAATACACCCAAGTGTATCGTGAGAAATCATAAATAAATGTAAGCACGTACCTTGCTTTGTTGATGGACGGATGAGTAAAGGGTCCCATCATATCATTGTGGATGAGCTCCAAAGGAGAGGAGGCCCTCTATGCCTTCCCTTTCTCAAAATTCTCCTGGGGGTATTTTCCATGAACACATCCTTGACAAACTCCTTTGGAAAAATGTATGTCAGGCAAGTCGGTAACCATATCTTGTTTGCATAGTTTTGGCATGTATTTGAAGTTTATATGGTCGAATATCTCATTCCATAATCAACTAGTATCATCAACATGCATCAATAGTAAAGCAGAACCAGATTTAACATTGAATTTACTGAAAGTATACAAACGATATTGGTGGTTTACCTCACCAACAAAAATCATGGAATTATCATGAATATCATATATGGTTACGGAATCAGGTGTGAACTCCACCCTTTTTACTATACCAAAATGTGTTATCTAATAAATGGAGAGTAGATTCATGGAGAGTTTTGGAATGTGCAAGATGTTCTCAAAACTTTCGTGTGGGATTTCTACTCTCCCTTAGCTAATGACCTCAATTGGGGTATCATCTCTTATGAGGATAGGAGGAATCATGCATGCAAAAATAGAAGATAAAAAATTCTTTGTTGCTGCCATATGGTGGGATGCAACTAAATCTAAGATCCATGTATCAGGAGAAGAGTTAATGGCAAAAAATGCATGAGATTTGCCTTGTTTGGGTTGATCTTCCATCTTTTTCTTGGCAGCTTCGAGAATGTGATCCTTGCGGTTATTTTTTTGAAGAATCTGCATCATTTGATCAATTTGTTTCTTCATGCATGTGGACTCGGGATGATAACCACGATTGTACTAACCGCATTTGGTATTTCCTTTCTTTCCTTTTCTACCTTTGGAGCCTGAGGAATCATCGAAGGGTTTGGATTGCCCTTCCTTATTTGTCTATGCATGCGCCTTTCCCTTACCTTTTTGCTTGGACTTTGAATTGGAAGTGTTGTTGCTTTCATGCACAAAAAGTGCATGCACATTGGGTCCCTTGATTATTCCCATTTTGATGAGATTATCTTGCTCATGCGTTCGGGTTTCAATAAGTTGATCCAATGTCATCATTTTCTAGGCCGCTCCTAAAGTGAATCTGTTTGTATGAAATGATGAGACAAAAACCACATAATCCGGACCAAGTTTTGCTAAGATATAAAGGATTAACTGACTATGTTGAGTGGATTTGTCTATTCCACATCCCTTTTGACGAAGGAGGAGGGACTTGAAATTTGTAAAGAATTCTTGGATGTTGTCGAAATTCCTTGAATCTAAGGAATTTTGCTCGACCTCAAGCATGTGACCTCTCATTTTGTCCTTTTTTCCAAAGAGATCCCCCAACTTTGTCCAAATCTCATATGGTGTGGTACAAGCTTCAATGTGAAATAGAGGCTCGGGGGACATAAAGACACAGAGAAGGTCGTAGGCCTCATCCATGTGGTTGAGATACTTGCTCTTATCGATACCAGAGATTGGATAAACCTATGTATCCATGGTAATCTTGTACAAGCCTCTACATCTAAGTTGATGTAGAATTTTTAGCTTCCACTCGAAGTAGTTATGAGGAGTGAGAAGAATTGTTGGCGAATAATCCATCTTTTATGACTGCATCCTCCTTATGGACCTGCAAATAAAATACCTTTTCACCTTGTTCATATAAACATGTGGGCTCTGATACCATCTAGAATTGTGGTGAAACCTGCACAGGGAATCTAGCTAACAACAATTCGTACAAAGCTTGGAAATTGAGAAAAGGAGAGAAGAGATGAGAGAAAAAAATCAAGAATTGTATTCACTAAAGAGTAAAATGGTAAAATAGACATGATATACTCTATATGTCTAAGTTAATTCTCCATAGTAGTGATCTAGAGAGATATAGACACTCACTGACAGAAACTCAAGTAATTTGCCACCTAGTCCTAGTAAACTAATCCATCCAATCATCAGTTAATTGACACATGAGTGAATTCCACTAGTCTAACTAAGTATAACTAAGTGCAACAGCCTCTAAACTAAAGAGAAGCTCCTTATTTTGTAGGGGAATATTCTCTAGAGAGAATATTCTCATCTAAGGAAGTGTTCCCAGCATTGGACTATCAACCTTAGGAAAATAATTATCTAGGTCAGTGTCTAATATCTCCAACAAAACCAACAACCCCACTACAAGAACATAGATTTTACAACCAGGTCCCAAACCCAACAACCCCCAAACAAGTTTTTTAAAAAATCACCCTAGGGTGGAGCACAAAACTTGAAATGTCCCCGACCACCAAACCCCTGCTAGGTAGTGCTACCTAACGATTGAATCCTTTAATTCTCTTCTATGATACCATTTTTTCACACCCCCGGCCACCCAGGTCGAGCGATGTTATCTTGTAGAAATAACAATTATCATCTGCCTATAAATATAAACATAAACAACAACATTTTTTGCTAATACACAGACTAATGTGGAAATAACAATAAAATCATACATGTAGTAATCACAGGCAGAACTCATAATATAATAGCATATACAGGAAATACTCATCAATATAGCATGTACAAATACACAGCATGTACATGAACATAGGAATGGGTATTTATATTTTAATTGAAGTACACCAACTACGTGCAGACCTTCCACAAACCTCCCATCCATAGACCATGATGATCATCACGCTCAGCAGTGGGTCACCCCTGAGCTAGGACTAAACTCCATCGGGCAAGGGGATTCCTAGGCCTAGCAAGGACAACAAGGAAGTCGCACTGAGCAACAGGAAGGATATTTTATCCCAAGAGCCACTTACACCCACAACCCACAAACCCTCAGTCCCCACATGCCTTTTCCACCCCAGGAGGGTACACCTTCACTATTACAAGTCCATCGGTTACTACATCTCCCTTTCTTTAGGCTTCAGCAACAGGTTGGACCAGAAGTCTCAAAGTACTGTAGTTTCTATGGGACTCCCTCCAGGAGAACTCACTTCCCAGCAAACTCTCTTGCCTAAGGAGAGTTGCTCACGGGCCTGACAACCTACTTCTTCAATCCAACTCTTAAGTCAAATGGACATGAGTGATGTCGACAACAGAATTCGTCCAACACACAGGTGATGGTAACAACTGAAAATGTGTAAGGACATAGAATATGGAAACAAGCCAAGCTCAGCTAAGGAACTGCATTGGTAGCAACAACCAACCGCTAAGACACAACACGAGCTTAGGTAAATACAAGTGTGTCGGGCTTTACAGGAAATACATAGGACAACTCAAGTACATCTGCAGGTTATGGGCTCTTCCTATCTCAATACATGCTTCAGTGGGGAGTATGGCTCTCTTCCAGGGTGGCTAACATGGTGAGAGTCCGACAGAATGGTGAAGGATGCGAGAAAATGGTGAGGGGACCCCCAACGAGTTGGCTTTCCCCATATATAAATTGAATGCACCCAAGTTGATACATGTCTTCCTGATGCTGCATGAGCTCCACTTAACACTCGTTCCCTTTCCCAGGAACTTAGGACAGCTTAGATTATGTCAAACCTTAGCCTTTAGGAAATAATAATATAATATTATTCCTTTGAGGTAAGCCCTCTAGCTTAGACCCTATTCCTAGACATTTAGCCCCTCCCCCTTCCCTACCTAATGGAGATTAATCCCCCATAACTCTTTCTTCGTGGCCGGTCTGCACGCAGCGATGTATAATTTTTATTAATGATCTGCATAATTACATATACAAAATAGGCTCTTGGACTTAGAATCCTAGTCTCTTTGTCCTAATCATCACATAGCCTCCTAGCTTATTATAACTCGGCTCACCAGCCTAAAAAACATGTTTACAATTCATAATTACAATTGGGGCTCTGCCGGGGGATATTACAATCCCCTCCCCTTATTTTTTCATTGTCCTCGGTGCAACTTGTTTATACATATATAATTCAAAAATTCTTCAAAAAGCTCCAAGCTTTAGCTATTGGAAGCCTATTATCCACCTGGTGCTCTACTTTCAAGCACCAATTCTGGTGTTCATACTGCAGCTGAAACTCAATTGCTCTATTCCATAGAGCCTTCAGGAAAGCATTATGTTCATTGTTCCTTGTTACATGCTTCAATTAAACCTCATTGAAAGCATTGACTGGCTGTAGATCCACAATGTTCCACCCAGCCTTAGATCTCACTTTTGATAAACTCTCAACAGGGCTATGACTCCACAGATGTAAACACTCTACTCGTACACCTATTCATTTGAAAGAAACATTAGAACATACATGCAATATATATACAGGCAATTATAATAACATTATAACCTGTATACGAGATACATAGCATGCAATGAATAGAGAATCGATACTTATCTTTTGATTGATAAGACTTCTATATCAACATGGTCTAGGCCAAGGTACAAAACCCCAACAGCACTCCAACCAATGGTCTCTCATTCCCCACATGTCTGTACCACCCCAGGAGTGTACACCTTCACTGTCACACAGTCCATCGGCTACTACAACTCCCTTTCCTTGGGCTTCAACAATAGGCTGGATCAGGAAGTCTCAAAGCACCGTGGCTCCAGGAGTTCCAGGTTCCCTCAGAGATTTCCATTCAGCATCTTCCCCAAGCTACTCTTTGTAGTCAACATTCTAACTTTAATCAACATCATCTCATCTGCATCACCCACATGCATTTATCATGAGAGAACATAAAAAAAATTCATTTAGGAACTCAAACTTAGTTCAAAAGGGAATTCAACTTTTCCCCCCAAACATTAAATTCTATTTCATAATTCTTGTTGGATGTTGCTATATTATGAATGCAACCTTCCTTGTGGTTTTCCACGGGCACCAAACTGCATACCATTTTTCCTGCAATGCTTCATCTTGCATACAACCAACAAATTGTCAGTATTTGTTGTACATCATAGTACAATTGCAATATGTACAAAATCTTATGCAATGATCTTAGAATTGCATGCACCTAGCGATTCAATCACAATTACCAAACAAATTATCAAAATAGAATGACTCGTCATTCTATGCATATGCATGTTCACAGTAATATCTGTAAGTTCATTACTTATTTTTCTGAACAAGAAAATTTCATGTAGTCAATGCTCATGTGACTATTTGACTTGCAACTTTCCTGCTGCAATGTCTAACACCTCCCTGAAATGTCCTCAACTTCATGAGTTAACAACATTTCAACTATTAGTAACAATTATTTCCATGCAATAATATATATACATGTACTTACTAAACACATTCAACAATTGAATTTAGTACACAATTCTATCACTTACTATGCATGAGTGCAATTCTCAATGCATACTTATTCAGTGCACCTTGCATTGAATTACATAATGCTCTTTATCTCAGTCATGTATCTCACCATCCATAAGTTGGAATTCTGGCCAATGTGTTGACACATTCCCACACACTTCCTATTGTCTTCCCAAATAATTGGATGGCTTCCTTTTCGACCCAAACACTACACCAAGAATATAATTATGTGGTGTTCATTAGTGTTAGCAAAAAGGTTGCAGTTCAAGTTTTATTTAAAGGTAGGAAGCTTTTAGTACTTATGTGGCTCATAACCTTTCCATATCCATACCTTGCCATATCCAACCATGTCCTGGTCTCACACATGAGTAGCTTATTGGCATTCATTCCTATAACAAGTTTGTATCTTTTATTTCTTTGGTTATTACCCCATAACCAAATTAACATGACATTATACTATGTCAATGTGTGCATTCAAAGCTAAGAAGATTTGAATTAATACAAGCCTCCATCCTTTACCACATCCAGTGGTATGCATTCAATAATATAATCATGTGATTTTATAAAATAACTTTGGTTGAGGAAATTCTTACCTAAATTCCCTTCAGCAATTATACAACGAGAATGAATAAAAACTCATACCTTCTTGACTGCCATTAATAAATTTGATGCTACATGTATGGCTGATGGAATTAGAAGCTTTCATGCTTCTTTTATCAAACCTATAACCAACCTTCAATTTTTTGTTGCTTCCTTACATATGTAGCAACATCATCAACAACACTTTCAACATTAAAGAATTATTTTTCTGCTTATGGTTGTTCAACCAACCCAAATTCAACTGTTGCTACCACAATTTCAGCAACTTCTTTCCCATGTGCAACTTTTCCTTGTTGATCCCAGAAGTCTTCAATTCTTCCTGGATTCTTGAATCTTCTTGTGCTCCCATTGTGATCATTGTGCATTATTATTCCTGCCCTAAGCACTTTCTAGCCAAATCACTCTTGGCGACCTTTTCATTTATAGTCCCAAACTAAGTTGATATTAACCTACAGCTTTCATTAATTTCCTGGATCCAACTATCCCAACTCCTACTTAGATGAATTAAATTCCAAACCAAGTTGTTTTATAGACTCTGGATTCTTCAACATCCAGTTACTCTTCAGGACTGAACTTCTTCATCCCTTTCCCGACGGAATACTTTAGTACTTGAGGTTTTATTGTACTCTCCTCTTCTCTTTTGTTGGCTGCATAGAATTAACTGAAGTCCTTCTTTTACCTTACCATCATAGATTCAAGTGATACCTCCAACCTCTAGCTTAGCCCCTATTCCTAGACATTTATCCCCTCCCCTTTCCCTACCTAGTGAAGCTTAATCCCCCATAACTTTTTCTTTGTGGTTAGTCTACACGCAACGATGTGTAATTTTTATTAATGATCTGCATAATTACATATACAAAACAGGCTCCTGGCCTTAGCATCCTAGGCTCTCTAGCCTAATCATCACATAAGCCTCCTAGCTTATTATAACTCAGCTCATCGGCCTAACAAACATGTTTACAATTCATAATTACAATTGGGGCTCTATCGGGGGATATTACAATACTAACATTATCCCATATTTCTTGAGGGAATTCATCATGGCACATTGAATAACCACATGTGAGACCTACCAAGCCATACGGGAATATGGGGCTAGTCGGCTCTCGTCATCCTTCCAAATTCTCATCCAACTATTATTGATTAATGATTATGGATTGGATTTAGTGTCAATTAAAAACCACTAATCATTCAATCTAAGAGATTGTGCAATAGTTTAGATCCTCATTTTTTATTAGAACTCTAATATTTAAGGATGAGGCAAACTTTTCCCAAATATCTTCCTCTCCATTCAATTCCCTCTTGATGTGTTAAAAGGAAACCTGATCAAAGTGGAATAGAACTTGTT
>JASDQU010099850.1:34866-45337 GCA_032191745.1 Picea mariana
GAGAGAGAGAGAGAGAGAGAGAGAGATTTTAGTGATTGTTATTTAGTAAGTTATTGTATTTCCTTTAGTTGTTTTTTCGCTTTCTTTAGAACTTAGATCGGCCAACGGAGCCGCTAAACCCGTCGGAGTGAATTAATCCAAACGGATTGGGTTAATTAGACAACCCTGGATCGGATTCACTCTTCCATTTGACGAGCAGTCAATTTCGCCCGTCAACAAATGGCGCTAGAAGGAGGGCCTGAATACTATTAATAGCGCGAGGAGGTCGCAAGACTCCTCCCCTACCTACCCGCTCACCTATAGTAACAAGAAGTCACTCAGACAACAACATTGTCCCTCAAACAGAAACCACATCAAACGACAATCCATGGATCACCATTGAACCAGTTACTCTAAACCCCCCAAGGGCCAACGTACAAGAAATTGTTTGCCAATTCCTCATAAGAACGCACAGTGCCTTGGCCCATATCAGACAACTAGGTTGGCCTTTGAACCAACCATTAGACTTCTCCAATATCAGGGAGCAACTGGAAGGTACTGATCTTACCCTAAACCCTACGGATCCAGATCATATCCTCACTCCTCCAGCAGGAGGGTCTGGTATTCCACCATCGCCACCCCCTTCATCTCCTTCTTCTTTTGGAGAAGAATCATCAGACGAAGGTAGTTTCTCATCTCAGCCTTCGACACCACCCACACCTATGGCCAATCCGAACAATCCCACCAGAACTTGGCTCGACCAAGATACAGTGGTCATACCTGGGCCCCAGCATCCTTTGCCTAAACATCCGGAGAAATGGCTCCCTAAATTTGACCCAGATTCCAAGCAAATTGTTGAAGATCATATCAAAAAATTTATGGTAGCCATTAGGCTCCGTAGTGTTGAGCACGAAGACGTAGTGTGCAGATTATTTCCCTACACCTTTGAAGGTAATGTCTCTACCTGGTACTTTTCCCAACAACCCCACACCATTGTGTCATGGGATAAATTTGAGTCTTGTTTCCTTGAGAAATTCAGAGACGACAAGTCTCCTGAAATTCTAGTCATGGAACTCTCTAGTTTAAAGATGAACCACAAAGAAAAGATAAAATACTTTAATCAAAGGTTCCTGACATTAAAGAACCGAATCCCCACAAATTCAATGCCTATCGAAAATCTTATCGTCGCATACTACATGAAAGCCTTACATCAAAACATAGCCATTTGGGTAAAAAGGTCCAAGAAAGCCACATTGTTAGAAGCCTTCGAAGAGGCGAGTCAAATCGAGAAAGATATTCTCAGCCTAAAAGACAATACCTGTAACGAGGTAGATACTAGTTCATCCTCCCAGAAGAAAATCGAAATCCTTCCTAGACCTCCCCAAAACAAAACTCAACTAGATAGTTCGGATCTAGAAAACTTACAGAATGTCGTTCAGAAGTTGTCTAATCAAGTTATATATTTGAAAAGGTCGGTTGAAGAAGCTTCTTCAAGCAAAGGGACTTACAAACCCCCTTTTAGGAAGCCCTTTCCCACAAACCGGCCTAACTCAAATTCTGAAGGCCTGAATCTAGAAAGCTTACAATTTGTTATTCAAACGATTCTAGAAGCACATGATAACTTGATTCCTCCCAAGATTCCTGAAGAAGTAGCTAAATAAGAGATAGTGGAAGAGGACGAATCCTCCCCAAACATTTTCGGACATTTTTCGTATAGCATTTTTCAAGCTAATTTCGAAACAGTGCATCCTTACAATACCAGGAGCAAGACAGCAAATAAGTCTTCTTCTGAAATTGTAACTAATGCACCTCCAAAACAATCTAAATCAATTGAAACTAAACAGAATCCAGCAGCCCCAATTTTAGAGTATGATTTGATTGAGGATCTAAAAAAACTTAGGGCTAACATTTATGTTTACGAATTATTAAAATTCCCTTTTCTTCTGCAAAAGATGTTGCAGAATATTGCAGAAAACAGCAAAAACAGCAATCCGAACAGCAACAAGGTTGCTGAAAATAGCCCCAAAACACCTCAAAAGGTCTCCGCCAAAACGACGTCAGAGCCTTCCGATAAAAGAGACATTGATGTAAAAAGTGTAACAAATGTAGATAAACTAGTTTCAAGGGCTGCGATTAAAAAACAACAAACCTCTGTTGTTAATACTCACAGAAATGTCCCCCCTTTTTGTTGACTTTTGAAATTTTCAATAGGAATATACATAATTGTATGGTAGATTCAGGTGCATTATCAAACATAATGCCTTGGTCTATATGTCAAAAAATTAATGCCGAAGTTCAACCATCCAGCCTGAAAATTATTCAGCTTGATCGAACTAGTGTTAAAGTAATAGGTGAATTAAAAAATGTGCTTATCAGATTATCATCCAATCCTAAAGTCCATCAAGTCATTGATATCATTGTCGTAGATATCCCAGAAGTATATGGTTTGTTCTTAAGTAGAGATTGGTCTGAACAACTAAATGGTTATTTTGCAACGGATTGGTCTCACTTGTGGCTGCCCGAGAATGGAAAGCCTAACAAAATCAAGGTAAATTGTGAGCGTTATCTTAAGTTCATGGTAACTGATTTAAATGATCCTAATGAACCATTCACTGCTTCCGCAAATTCACCTGAAATACAGGGGATGGACACTTTTTTCGGTAATTTCATGGTTGAAACCTCTACCATTACTGACCCAGAACAGCAATCTGAAATTATGACATGCACACAGTCTACAGCCTTCTCTCAGTGGCCACATGCACTTGACGAAAATCAAATATGGTCTCTTTACTTCGATGGATCAAAATCTAAGGAAGGAGCTGGTGCAGGGTGCGTTCTCATTGATCCAGCAAATAACAAAACTTCGATTGCTTGCCGGTTAGAATTCGAATGCACAAACAACACGGTCGAATACGAGGCACTCCTGCAAGATCTCAAAAAAGCACTAGAATTGAACAGTCAGAATTTGACTGTCTTTGGTGATTCAGAAATCGTGGTTAGATAGGTAAAAAAATTATATCCACTGTTTATCTCCACACCTGAAAAGATATCAGACTGAGGTATGGAATTTGATGAACAAGTTTTCTGCGTTTAACATAAATTATATTCCTAGATTGAATAATTGGGAGGCTGATTTGTTAGCTAACGTCGCCTCAAAACGTTTTCCTGCAGAAGGCCTATCTCCGAATGCGTTTTCTGTCGAATTGTTGTTCAGACCATCCGTCCCAGACAACATCACAAATTGGAGAGTCTTCGATGACGATCAACAGATCATCAGTTTTCTGCACATGGAAAAAACTTTCCAGGGTGCAGTGATCGATGAAGGTACCCACGACGAAAACCTTCGCGATTTTACAGTAATACCAGATCCAAGATCCCCGGAGTCTGCATCGAACATGGTAAACTCTATCCCAAAATCTATGATTAGATTAGAAAAATTTTATGATCTTCACGATAAGTTCAGAAAATCAGTGAATTGTAAAACGAATAGTTCTTCCTTGGCACATGAAAAAGTAAATTTGGGAACTAAAGACAACCCACAGTGCATCAATTTGGGGCTGGGATGTTCTGAGCAATAAAATGTAGCATTTATTAAGTTGTTTAAGGAATTCAAAGATGTATTTGCCTGGACATATGACGACCTAAAAACCTTTGATCCTAACATCATACAACACATTATTCCCATGAAACCCCAGACCCAACCTTTTCAACAGAAGTTAAGAAAGATGCACCCAAAACTCAAACCAACAGTCAAGAAAGAATTAAACAAACTCCTGAATGCTAAAATAATCTTCCCAGTAAGGCATACACAGTGGGTATCTAATCTTGTCCCTGTGAGGAAGAAGAGTGGTGAAATCCAACTATGTGTCGATTTCTGAAATCTTAACCGAGCGTCTGATAAAGACAACTACCATGTCCCTCCCATGGAGCAGATCCTTCAACAAGTATCTGGTTCTGAAAGATTATCCTTGTTGGATGGTTTTTCAGGGTATAACCAAGTCCTTTTGTCTCCCCCAGACCAGATCAAAACTACTTTCCGTACCCCATGGGGCACCTATGCTTATAGAAAGATGCCCTTTGGGCTCATAAATGTCGGTGCCACTTTTCAGAGAGCGATGGATATCGCTTTTCGTGGCTTAATCAATCAATCTGTAGTAGTTTACCTAGATGACATCACTTTCTTCTCAAAAAATAAAGGAGATCATCTAGCCCATCTAAGATCCGTTCTGCAGCGATGTCATAAGTACGGCATTTCTTTAAATCCTAAAAAATTTGTCTTCGCAGTAGAAAAAGGTAAGCTCCTCATATTCATTGTATCAAATGAAGGGATGATTATTGACCCTAAAAGGACCCAAGTCATTTCGAAACTGCCCCCTCCCTTTTCGAAAAAGTCCATGCAGTCTTTCTTAGGGCAGATAAACTTTGTTAGGAGGTTTGTCCCCAGTTTTTCAGAAATGGTTAGACCATTACAAAATTTAATAAAAAATGATGTACAGTACCATTGGGGACCTTTAGAAAGTCAGTCTTTTGATTCAATAAAAAAGGCAATAGTAGATGCTCCTTCTCTAATGAGCCCTGATTTTTCGCGAGACTTCACCCTCTACACGTTTGCCTCTTATCGGTCTTACGTTGTTGTCCTAACCCAAAAGAATGCTGAAAACAACGAAGTCCCAATTGCCTTTATGAGCTCAGCCTTCAAGGGAGCAGAACTTAATTACCCAGTAGTAGATCAACAAGCTTATGCTGTTTTTAAAGCGGTAAAACACGTTCGATCTTATCTGCTGAAATCTAGGACGAAAATCATTGTCCCTTACCCTGCTGTCAGAAATTTGTTAGTGCAGAAAGAACTAGGTGAAAAAAGGGCAAACTGGGTCACATCCTTACAAGAATATGACATAGAAATCACCCCAGCACAAATTGTTAGAGGCCAAGGTTATGCAATTTGGTTGTTGATTTAGCTATAGGACAGCAAAATGAAATTGATATGATAATTCCAGATCAACACCATCAAAATCAAATCTGTTGTGCACAAAACCTTACTAGTCCCTGGTACGACGACATCAAATTTTGTCTTATACACGGATCAGCTCCCCATCACCTTGATCCCAAAAAAAGGAGAGCACTAAGATTAAAATCTATTTCTTTTCAGCTAATTAACGGTATTTTGTTTCGCCAAAATTTTGATGGAATACTTGTGCACTGTCTTGAAAAAGATGAAGCAGAAAGAGTCTTATTGGAATTACATGCAAGGGAAGTTGGTGGTCATTTTGGTGGAGACACCACCGCCCACAAAGTATTAAGAGCAGGTTATTACTGGCCTACCCTTTTCAAATATGCTCATGCCTTATGTCGCAAGTGTGTAATTTTTCAAAAGGCATCTGGACGAATACAGAAACCAGCATTCCCATTGCAACCAGTTTCGGTAGACTCCCCTTTTCAGCAGTGGGGCCTGGATATTATAGGTCCAATCAATCTGGCATCCTCGCAGCAGCATAAATACATCTTAACAGCCAGAGATTATTTCACCAGATGGTCTAAGGTTGCCCCATTAAAAGTTGTAAACACCAGTCAGGTAATATCCTTCTTGAATTCAAATATTATCACTCGTTTCGGTATTCCTGAATGCCTAGTATTTGACAATGCTTCCTATTTTTCATCTCTTGAAATGAGTGATTTCGCTCTAGAAAAAAGGAATAAAATTAAAGTACTCTGCCAACTATTACCCCCAATGCAATGGTTTGGCAAAATCAACTAATAAAAACCTGATCAAAATCATCAAGAGAATGGTCTCCGAAAACCATAAAAACTGGCATAACGCACTATTGAACGCAATCTGGGCTAACAGGGTAACTCCTAAAACTATTGTTGGTAATTCCCCCTTTTTTCTCGTCTATGGTAAGGAAGTGATTCTTCCACTGCATGTCCTTCTTCCATCTCTACAGTTATCGCAGAAGGTGCAAGAAGAAGACTGCCCTCCCTTGGAGAGTCGGATTAACACTTTGCTAAAGTTAGAGGAAGTAAGGGCTCAAGCAAAACGAAAATTGGATCAACATCAACTCATTGTCAAAAAATGGTTTGATTCCAGTTCTGCCTCTAACAGAAATTTTGAGGTAGGCGACCTTGTCCTTAAGTGGGACAAACCTCATGAGGGAAAATGAGAGCATACTAAGTTTCAAAACCTGTGGTTAGGACCATTTTTAATTGCTGATAAACTAGGTCCTAATTCCTTTCGCCTGTAGAATTTAGAGGGACAGCCAGACACCTTCCTAGTGAATGGCCAAGCTCTCAAAAAATACTTTACCTAATGAGTCTCCCATACACCTTTTGTAAATATTTTCTGTTTTGTTTTCCTTGCTGTTTGTTTTTCTTTTCTGGTTTGTTTTGTTTTCATTTCTGCTCATCGGTCTTTCTTTTGAAACACACATGCATGCACCACGGGCTAGCTCAGACAAAGAAAACAGAAAACTTTCCCTCGAAAATAACTGCTGAAAGTTGTCAGAACATCAATTGTTTTATTTCTCTAAAATTGTAGCCTTGTTAAAAATGACTTTTTGTTTGAAAAGCGTTTTCTCAGTTTCAATCTGCAATTGAAAGTATTCACGACCATCTATAAAAATATTTTTACGTTGTCCCTGTTCTTTAAGAGAGCAACTCAACGATGTTTGCCTATTCTTGAAATTCGGTTTTATTAATGAACTATTTTTGGATCTTGATGAAGGACAGCACAAAATTGTTAAGGTCTGTGACATAAAGACTGGAATTTTCAGCATCACCCCGCTCTATTGAATATTTTAAAAACTATAATATGAATAAACTCTCAGAGAGCTGTGGAAAGTGTTTGTAAACCCGCCGGGACACTGAACATGTCTGCTAGCAGCGGGTAAATGCATGCATGATGCCAAGATAACTTCATCGGGGTACTGAACAGGCCCGCTGGCAGCGAAGTAATGTCAGGTAAAAGAAAATTCTCAGATATGGATTTCGTTTTGGCCTTAAACGTCCTTCGTTCTGATCTGTAATTTCTTGACAGGATATAGACGTCAGAGTGGGTTAATTGACATCCCTGTCGAGGCTATGGACGCCTGCTGGCAGCAGCGGCCCTGTTAATAGTATTGGAGATTTTAACTTAACATCGTGGCTTTCTTTTGTCAAGTTTGTCACCAGTTTTCGTTTCTTTAAAAATAAAAGTTATCTGAAACTGGACTGCGTTATGATTATTTGAGATGTTCAAATGGATTTTCGGTTGTTCTTTGATTTGAAGTTTTTTCTAACCTGAACTCGTTCGTGTAACAAAGATAACCGCTTCTCCCAGCATGTCGCCATTGTTGGTAGCAATAATATAATTGTTATTTTTATAAAATGACCTACGTAAGTTGCCTACATAGGGTCAATGAAATTTTATTACTCTTCGTGAGCAGTTTCCTAAACAACAGTTGTAAATCGTCGCTTTTTACTTATCGTCTATTCATGCCTCGTTTTCATGACTGAAAGCATGAAAACTTGCGACTGTAATTACCATTTTGCTTTAAAATTTCATTGAAGGCAAGTTGTTTATTTTATTTGTTATGGTGTTTTGATTCCTTGCCATGAAGATATTGCCCTTTTTTGTTTTTTACCCTTTCAATTCTAAGCATGCCTAAGAGATTGATAGTTTTAACGAACAAAAGACCCTCACCATTTGATTTTTGTATTGGTTTCGGTTTGATTTTTTATCACATTTCTTTCACAAAACTTTTGATTATTTGATTTTTTTTTTTGACTTACCCAACTTTGTAATCAAACAATGATGCGTGCACTTATGTTTGTTTTGAGTACTTTGGTCCTATTTCATACTCAATACCTAGGTGGCATACGATGTATAGACTGCCATTACTTCTTAGGATGGTCTCGGGTTTCACAAACCTCTTCGCATGCATTTTAATTAAACACCCTTCCCATCATATGAGTCCTTACAACGTTTATTGTTGGGCTCGGGGTTATGGCTCTATTTCGTTTTTGCAAACCCTACCTGTATGTTGTGCTTTGATTACCCTCCCATCCAGTATGGCTCCTGTCATAAGAATTGAACCAAACGGTATCCAAACCCTGCTCTCATACGATGATGCTAGGGAGGATTTGGAAAGAAATGGCTGGCATGTTTTCATCAAGAAGTTTCAGGGTTTTAATCTTCAGGTTGCCCAAGAATTCGCCTTATCCTTTGATGGTTGTAGGGAAAAAGTTGGTGATGTGCAATTGGAGGTAACCGAGGAGTTCCTGAGTCAAGCCACAGGGTTGCTAGCGAGTGGTCAGAAATGGTTTAAGAACACGAAAGTGGAGGAAGTCCCTTGGACCTTGCTGTTTACATCTCGAAAAATAACCAGTTGTGATAGAGGTATGCCAATTTCGTTCTTAAAAACTCGGTGGCATGATTTACTCGTTGTGGTAAATAAATTTGTTACATGTGAGGGATGGTTCAGGCTTGTATTTTTGTATCATTTACGCCTGCTTATGAGTTTTATGGGTTTCCCTTTGAATATGCCATATTACCTACTCAGAAGTCTATATAAAATGGGGAAAAGATTTAAGAAACAGAGTTCAAACTCAAGTCTTTTTCATCACGGCCTGGTTAAAATCATCCTCATACATCAGTTAGAGTTGCAAAATGATTGTTGGGATTCGTTTATTACACAAAATTGTTTTGGTAACCCTGAATTGGGAGAAGTAGATAAACTCGTCGTTAAGGAAACCCTTTTCCACCCGACAGCATCTCTTCCAGCTCCCCAGGCTTGTGACTCTTCCCCTAACAGCGAAACCTTGATCTATCCTAAGGTCATTCAACAGGCTAGTCATCCGGTTACACATCCAAAGGACTGTATTAAAATTGTAAAGAAACCTACAAGAAAGAAGTTTAAAAGTAATGTTGATGTCAATTTCAAAAACAAAAGAGATGGTAGGCTAATTTCTCGAAGTCTTCGAAATAAGACAAACTCTCGTGTAGATGCGATCAACATGATTGAGGTTAACGAAAGCTCAGACTCTGAAATTGACAAATTCCTTGCAAAGGAAGACCCTGTGTCATTCAGGCTATACCCTGACCGACCCTATAACTTTGTCGATAATTTTCCTCCTTGTTTGAAAGACAATCCATAGTTTTCTGGTGTCCAGCTCTGCAATAAATCTGCTAATCGTATGGAGGGTTCTCCGATCCATATTCTTTTTCGTTCTAATGCAAATGCCACACAGTCACAGTGCAATGTCTGTTTATCATGGATCGACAGATACTATACTGATGTCCCGTTTCTACAGTCACGGGTTAAGTTTTTAAAAGACCAGGTTGATGTTTTAACGAACAAAAACCACAGGCTTGAATCTATCATCCAAGGGAAGGAGAAGCGCATGAAAACCACAGGTCATGTGATATTTAAAAACATAGAGGCAGCTACAGCCATCGTTAACTCCAAAGTTTCATGATACGATTTGATTTCATGATTAGAGGTATGATTTTTTTAATTTAATAGCATGATTGTTGTCATCATTAAGTTAGATTATTTGGTTTGTTGAATAAACTATTTTTATTATCAGATTAGCTTGTTTTATTTATTCAATAAAATGAGATTTCATTTACTATTATAACTAGCTACAGAATCGCAAGATTCTGTAGCCAGTTAACAAAATTCGAATTGTCTAAATTAATGACAGAAAACATATCTGAGATCTTCCTATTTTCTTTTGCTTTCAGGATAATTTAGGAGCCCATGATTTCAAAGATGATATGAGGCACTTTTAAGATCTCCCAGTCATATCTATTATGTAATTTGAATAAACGGAAATAGACTGTTGTTAGTTTTTGGATATTTAGTAAGATCAGGGAGGTTGCATCCCCCTTTATTTTTGAAACAAATTTGATCTCATGAACAGGAAACAGTTATTTTTCCTGAGACCTATATAAACCTATCATTTTGTAAACATTGAATCATCTCGACCTGGGGCAAGAGTATGGGCGTTTAATCACGGACTTGAATGGAACAGAATGCATGTTACAGCTTTAACTTTTATGTATGATGTTTTAATTCAAGTTATGTTTATTTCGATTTGATAATAGATGGTGATTGCTTTTGTCATCATGATTTATTGCAATTTTATATGATTCATTTTTATTTGTTTTCCATATCTTATGTTTCAGATACAATACACAGTGATTATCTATCCAATTTAAATTAGGAGATTTATCTCTAATTTATGTTGAATGTTTACATGCAAGTTCTTACGAGAAGATTTATCTCATCGTAGTTACTTGCAAATCATAGGATCACTGTGACTGTATCCATTATATGTTCTGCTATCATAACTCAATCTTCAGCATATTTGTTTCGCATTTGTTCGAGGCAATCTTAAGATCCGTTGCAGGTTTACTTCCCGGATAAGGTGGCTGGATATTCTCTATTGAACGGACATTGGATGCATTAATAGGTTAGTCTGTTATTTTATTTCATTTGCTTGTTTATTTTAGAAT